>CAMOHE010030640.1:0-50747 GCA_946598075.1 Artocarpus hirsutus
ATTGGAGAAGAGTCCGTCGACCGGACTTACGATCAGTAGAAGTATTTGGTAGGTTAAATTACCATTCAAGGCATGTAAGAATTTAACTTCTCTTTTATTCTGGACTGTGGTTGTATCATAATATTGTCAGTACTATATGTGTGTGTACAATATGTGGGCCAGTGGGACTCATACGCGTTCCACCCCATATTTAATTATTTTAATGTTATTTCTATTTGTTTAATTATTATGATGATTCATTTATTTCTTTAACTTTTCTATTCAAACGATTTTAAAATTATCACCTTTTTATTTATAAATTTCATTCTAAAACCCTATTTTTAACCAAATCTTTACTTAATTAATTTAATCAAACCACCACGTCACCTCCCGTACTCCGAGGCATGACAACGCTATCAAGAGTCATGCCTCCAACATACCAGCATGCATACCACTATTAAAATGTGGATGTCACGCTTTGGTACATCAATAGACATAAGTCAAAACAATAGGCCCACTATTCTTCTCAAGATTAAGATGCAAAACAAATGATTATCTAAAGTGAATTGATTTGTCGAGACAGAATTATTAATCCAAATCAATTCACTTTATGTCCCGATCCAACACATCATCACCTATGACAATGCACAATGTTTCTATTCGTAGAGTCCACCTCTGATGGTCAAGACAAACCATCTCCTATTTAGGATATAGACAACATAACAATCTTGTCATGAATAAAGTACCCAACTTTATTCCCTCGATTGCGGATCTTATGATTTAGACCATCACCTTAAGAATGATTATTTAAAGTGAATTGATTAGTGGAGACAGAATTATTAATCCAATCAATTCACTTTATGTCCCGATCCAACACATCATCACCTATGACAATGTGCGATGTTTCTATTCGTGGAGTCCACCTCCGATGGTCAAGACAAACCATCTCCCATTAAGGATATAGACAACATAACAATCTTGTCATGAATAAAGTGCCCAACTTTATTCCCTCGATTGCGGATCTTATGATTTAGACCATCACCTTAAGAATCTTGTGTTCCGCATAATCTATCTATCATATGCCCAATTCTTAAAGGTTTAGAATGACAGTCTCAGACTTTTATTTGCTTAACATACATTCAACAAATATGAATGTAAAGAGGACAAAATTTGGTATATAAATAATAAATAAATTCTTTATTGATAAAAATGTCTCCAAAAACATATTACATTTTTACTCCTTAGAGCATACTCGTCTAAAAGACATAAGTCAAGGTAACAAGCCCGTTAGTCATTTCAAGATTAAGATACAACACATATGATTACCTAAAATGAATTGATTTACACAGACAAAATTATTAATTCAAATCAATTCAACTTTCTGTTCTGAACCAATACAACATCGCCTATGACGATGTACTAATGTCTTTACTCGCAGAGCCACTCTAATGGCCAAGACAAGCCATCTCTCATTAGGAATATAGACAACATAACAATCTTAGCATGAATAAAGCAACCAACTTTATTTACTCGATTGTGGATCTTATGATTTAGACCATCACCTTGAGAATCATGTTTTCCACATAATCAATCCATCATATGCATGATTCTTAAAGGTTTAGACCAATAGTCTTAGACTTTTGTTTGCTTATCATACATTCAACAAATATGAATGTAAAGAGGACAACATTTGGTATATGAACAATAAGCAAACTCTTTATTGATAAAATGTCTCCAAAAGCATATTACAAATTTTTACTCCTTACCGCATCATGTCTAACAGGGGGAACTTCCCCTTTCCCCCTTCCCCTTTCCCTATCTCTTCTATTCTTTCTTTCTCCTACTAAGCCTCCTACTCAGTAGTACCCTTTTGGGAGGAGGTACTATTTGGGTAATTCTCTAATCCCACTAAAAATAATAGAATAATGCCTAAATTAGCATGAATAAACTGGTGAGGTAGAGAGATGATCTTGTATGCGTAGTACTCTGGTTTGGATTTTAATTCTATATCTGCTTTGTAATACTTATATTTTCATGGAATAAATTATATTTTTAAGTTTTTTTAATAATTATTATTAGTATTGTTATGCTGCCTAATCATTGCATAAATTCAGTCATGCTTTCTTTACGTAATTTAATTACATTGCATAATTAATATTAATAATGCTGAAATCATGCTCGTTGATTAAGTTGAGTTTTTGCTACATTATAGATATACACTGGCACAATAAATGCTTGGTAATGCTTAATTTATTAGCAACATAGGAGGACATAGTGTATTCTTAAACCATTTAATAAGTCCATGTGCTGTCGGAATTAACGAAATAATTTATTCTATTTAAATATATTAATTTTGATTTGTTATGACAATGGTTATAATTTTCATAATCAGTGCACGTAATCATTAGCGAGAGATAGCTATTTTGTTACTTTTTTTTGGAAGACCCTTACTGCATTATGACTTGCTATATTATCGCCCTTAGTTGACTTATAAAACTAGCAAAAGAGCTTGTAAATAATAAGAAAAGATGTAATAAATCAAATGCTTTAGATAAATAATTATTTAGAGTTAAAATTTCATATTAGTTGCATACCATATAAGGGTTTCTCAATGCTTCTCCATTTTAATTTTATATTTTAAATTTTGAATTAAAAAAATAACAAAAACATTTCTTTTACTTTAAACTTTATTTTGAAAAACCGCTTGCCTTTTTGAGTGTTTATTTTAATCTATCTTTCAAGTTACAAGCTTTTCACCTTCTTGTTGATACGACAATCTCTCTATGTTACAAACGTCTATCATTTAAGAAAACCATTATGGGCTACACAACAAAAATTTGGTGCCATTGCTAAAGAGTGCTGTTATTTTGTCAGATTACTAAATTAAGTAGAAAAACAAGTAATTGATCTATCTTTATCCATTGTAAATATTATTTTAATTATTTGAATGTTTTAATTAGTGTGCTTGTTATAAAAAAAATTAAAAAAATCAAAAATCAAAATTAAAAAAACAAATGCTTTTCACTCACTACTTTATTTGTTCCGGATAAAGAAAAGCTAAGCATCTTATTTTTTATTTTACAAGTTTGGGTAGTTGCAACATTTGTTGGATTTTGTTAGAAAGGCCCACCGTAGGGACTCAAGCCTATGACCACAAGGCTTACCCTTGCCTAAGAAAGTTGGGAATTCTAAGCGTGTCTAATGTGGCCCTTCAACAATCTAAGAATCATTAATTGAGCATTATTCAACTTGAAAAGTTTTCTTTAAAAAGTTTTAAAAATAAAATAATAAAAAATGTTTTAGGAAATTCAATGACATTTTGTTGCAAGTTTTTCTAAAAAACACTTAGAACCATTTTATAGTACTTGGTGGAGATATAAAAGCTTACTAGATAGGTGCCCTCTACATGGTCTTTCTAGGGAATATCTGTTAGAAGTTTTCATAGATAGGTTAAGTCCTGAAACAAGAAATTGGATGAAGAGAGGAGATGGTACCACCATTTTTTACCAAGAAATCATTGACAAAGCCTATTTCATGATAAAAGCTATGACCGAGCATGATTATTAGAGATTGAATGGTTCTAGGAATAACTTAATTTGGGAGAACAATTCAAATTTTTCATACCCAAATTTTGGAGCCAAATTTTGAACTACAAGAAACATATGGTGAGTTGAGCTTGTTCTGGGTCATCTGTTGTGTGAGTAGTCTGACCGTAGCTATGAGTTCTTAGATTGGGTCATGGTCGATAGGGTCTTCTCTATATTGCTCAGCCCAGGCCACACTACCCTGGCCATCGAACCAAGATCTTGTAGCTTAAGGTTGGCCCCGAGGTTTGTTCGGGTTTTGATTTCGGTTTTGGTCTTCGACCAACCCCTACCTGTCGGGCACCCTCATCTTAGGTATTCCCTCTAGTCACCATGCTTGGATTACAAAGGGGATGTGGCTGGTAGTTTCAAACATAGTGAACTTCTAGCACCAAAATATTGATGCAATGAATCAACATCACGTGTGGCTACGCATAGTGCTCGAATGGCTCTTCCTTACTCATCTCAGCTTGCTTTGATGTACCTGCAACAAGAGGAGGGATGCTTTAGAGGTAAAGGGGGGACACCAATGTGATGCCAGACAAGGGTTCTCCAACACTTAAGACTGATACTGCTTGGCAAAGTACAAGAGCTAGCTAGTTGGGAAGGAGCACATTGGCCTCAAGCTGCAATAAATGTGCTCGATTTATAGGCTACCACTCAAACCGAGTGTTAACTACAACATGATAAGGTTTATGAAAAGTTTAAAATTTATGTCCATGATGAATTCTATGATGGTTTTCTATGATGATTTTATATAATGTTTTATTACTAAAGTTTGATGTACAAGAAGGCTTAATGCATGTTTTGATGATGAGGTATTTCAAAATTTAAAAGTACAAATGTATATATGTATTACCTAATTAAGTGTTGTACACCCCATGTTTATGTCTATGTTTATGATGTCCAAAGTTGGATTTGTTATGTTTGGCTTGGGATTAGCTACCTGTCTTCTCTCATGACGGCACGCCTACAATGATGATAATGTTAGACATGTATTTCTTAAGGAGTAAAAATGTAATATGTTTTTTGAGACATTTTTATCAATAAAGAATTTATTTATTATTATATATCAAATCTTGTCCTCTTTATATTCATATTTATCGAATGTATGTTAAGTAAACAAAAGTCTGAGACTATCAATCTAAACCTTTAAGAATTGGGCATATGATGGACAGATTATGCAAAAGACACGATTCCTAAGATGACGGTCTAAATCATAAGATCCGCAATCGAAAGGAAAAAGATTGGGCACTTTATTCATGCAAAGATTGTTATGTTGTCTATAACCCTAACGGGAGATGGTTTGTCTTGACCATTAGAGGTGGACTCCGTGAATAAAAAAATTGGCACATTGTTATAGGTGACGATATGTTAAATTGGGAAATAAAGTGAATTGATTAGGATTAATAATTCTATCTCGACAAATCGATTCACTTTAGACAATCATCTGTATTGCATTTAAATCTTGAGATGAATGATGGGCCAGTTGTCTTGACTTGTGTCTTTTGATGTACCAAAGGGTGACATCAACATTTTAATTGTGGTACACATGCCGAGACGCTGGAGGCATGACTCTTGATCGCATAGACCTATTATTCATTGATATGAGATCCATAGCTCCTTTTTAGGAGTAGTTGATATCCTTTTATATGCGTTATCTTGTAATTGGAAAACTAGAGTGCTCAATCATTTGGATAAATGGGTGTACCTAAATGGTATACTGTCTTTGGATGGTAAGCTTTTCGATGGTGAGATAATGGAACGTAAGAGAAAAATAATCGGGAAGGTAAGACAGAACTTATCCTTAAGCCAATTATGGATAATCCTATACGGATACAATACATTATGATATGTCATGGAGACTTAGCTATTTAGGCTTCGTAATTCTATATAGTTCGAGAGTGCAGCTCCAAGCTTTTAGTGGAGTAGCATTGGAGTTGATAATTATGAAATGTATATCTGGGATATTAGGTTTCATAATTATCATAAGCTTAAACTATATAGATCTATTTGGTCCCCTTTGCTAGCTCACAAAAATCCTGTAACGATATATCTTGCATTTCCATAATTGGTGACTTATGTCAAATTTATCAAATTGGCTGAAATTTAGTAAAATTATATAATTTTTGTTTGTTTATCGATTGAATTAAGTTTCTGATAAAATTCATCGATTGAATTAATTTTACGATAAAATTCATTCAAGATAAACTTGTTGAATTATCAGGATCAGATAATTCATGTCTATTTATCGGTTGGATTAATTTTAAATTAATTCAAGATAAACTTGTTGAATTATTAGGAATATTTATTTTCCTAAAGATTATCTAGATATGACTGTTTTAATCAAAAAATTTCTCTATTGGGTTATTTAAATTAAAACTGAGGCTTTATCTCAAGAATCTTAGGTGGGAAATAAAGATTCACATGGGCAATTGAGGTGGTAAATCTAGACAATAAGCAAGTGGTCTAATCCATTCTATGATCTCAAATAGTCCTGTATACCTTGGTGCCAGCTTTCCTCAAACACCAAAATGAGATGTACACACTTTGGCTTCATTTTCAAAAATACATAATCCCCAACCATGAACTCTAAAGGTTGCCTTTTATCCTCCGCATAACTCTTCTATTGACTCTAAGCAATCTTAAGGCGATCATGAATAATTTGAATTTTATGCATAGTTTCCCTTATGAATTGTATCTCGAGGTTAATGTATTCTTCTTTTTCTACCCAACATAAAGGAGATAAGGCCTACCATATAAAGCCTTATACGGAGCCATCCCAATACTTGTCAAGTAGCTGTTATTGTAAGCGAACTCAACATATGGCAATTGTGCAACCCAATTAGTTCCTGTAATGACCCTACTTATGTGGCTGTTACTTAACTACATAATCTTAATCTTAACATGCATTAATGTAAAGTACTTAAATTTGCAAAATATTTTTTTTTTCAAAATGAAATCTTGGTATTGAATCCTTAACATATATCCTTAAAAGAAATAATAATCATTTCTCAAAACTTAATTCCATAAATCTAACATAATAATTTTAAATCTTCAAACGTGCTAATAATGTAATTGTAATTATTATGTTTTAACATAATCATAATTCTCTAATACTTAATTCTTTACATATTTCATACCCTAATTTCTTAAAGCATAAAAATAATAATAATTCTTTAAAACTTTTCTTTTAAGCGTAAATGTAATTATTTAAAAATTTCTTCAATTAAAACATTCTTTAATTAAATAAATATATTTCTAGAACAATTTTAAATTAAATATACCATAAATACTAAATTGAAATGGTTTTAAAACCACCTTAAAATCATCATATATTTTTCTTATAACTTATTATCTTAAAACTAACATATAAATTTCTTAAAACTTAATCTCTCAAAAACTAGTATGATAATTTTCTTAAAAATTATTCTTTTAATACCTTTATTAATTTAAAATGATACTTTAAAAACATTTATAAAACTATTTATTACTATAATTTCCTAGTAGAAAATTTACATCTATTGCATGTTCCTTCGTGACATCGATATATATGTTTCTTGTTGAAAGTCTTAAACCCTTTTTTCTTTCTTTCTTTCTTTTTTCCTTTTAAAGTCAGTGGTTGAGAGACTAGATCTTGGCCTTTGAAGCTCATAACATAATACTACTTAAATTTTCACAGATACAAAATTTTATAAAAGAACATAATGCGGAAAATACATTTTTGCATGAGTGGTATCCATTCTTATCTCTAATATTTTTCCGTCACTCACCACTGCCCAATCAAGTGATGCTGACAAGTTCCATACCCACAGCATGAACAAGCTTAAATGAGCTTTCACTCAACAAGTAAGAAATTCAACTCGCAAAACAATTTGAAGATTATTTAATAAAGCCATGCATGATCATTTTATGCTTGCTTATTGACCTATTTTATGCTTAATTATCTAGGCTTTATCTTATATTATTCTTTGGGCCTAGGTGATCATACTGGTTGCATGCAATCTTTGGGAAGTCAAGGTTCACTACGTCCATAGCTACACCTACATAATAAATTGTATTTCAGTAATTAGGATTTGCAAAGTCCCAAATCTTTTAACACTTAAGCCTCTCCGTAGGTTCAAAGTTTGGTATGACAACCTTAACTTATCTTACTTAGTTTTACTTGTCTTATTATGTGTATGCAGTATGACATGTTAACACATAACACTATATACTAATACTAAAAACATGTTTAGCTGAAAGTGCGCAAATAGTATACTTTAATATAGCATACATCACACAACATTCATAACCTATCAAGATGACAACACATTACAATATATATGTCCTAACAGAATTATGCCAGGGCATATCACTAAACATGCATTTCATAATTTTAGAAATCATGTAAAAACAATTTTATTTAAAACTATTCATACTGTAGGCGAGATTCCTACTTACCTATTTTCTTGTAGTAGGTATCTCGGTTTACTTGAAATTCCTTATCTTCCTTATAGAATGATTCTATATATGACACCTATTAAGAATGTATAAGAAAATCTATTTTATGCTATTTTTAATTTTAGCACAACCATAAGAATTTGATCACTCTTTTAGATTGTAATTCTTTGATCATAAAATTTGCTATTTTTATTACAAGGATTAACTTTTTAATTAAATCCCCATAATATTTAAATTTTTCCTTAATGACCATTTTTCATATCAAGGTTAATAATTAATTAATTTAATAATAATTAATTAATTATCTTTCATCACTAAATCCATATGTCCTTAATCCACTAAATTAATCATTTCCTAAATTCATGATTCTTAACAGATTTTCACAAAACTTTATTCATGAAAGTCATTCAGTTTGCTGCAAACTAAAACTTTCTTGTTTTGTAAAAATTGCAATTTGGTCTTGAAATGACTTGAAACTTCAAATTTGTTTTCTGCCAAAAAATACAATGTTTGGATAGTTTTGGAAAACTACCCATAACTATATCTTAGAGGTAGATTTTGAAAAAAATTTCTTCACGAAAGTTGTTGGTCTGGTCGAAATCTAAAACTTTTATGTTCAGTAAAATGTAAAATTCAAAACCGAATCATCTCGAAAATGGTAGAATAATTCCAGCACTCTTGGAACTACTTTGGCAGTGCTTGCAAACTGCATTTAGGTAGTTTTTGGGGCTGCCTTTAGACTGTTTTTAGATAGTTTTGGGTAGTCCAAAAAAATGCTCGGAAAGCCTATATAGAGTCAAAATTGTGTTTTTGTTTAGTCATGGAGTTTTGCTTAAAACATCAAAAACTAAAAGTTTTGTGTTCAGAAAAGTTTTTAAAAACGACTCCAAGGCTTTCGTTTACTCATTCAAAGTTTGTAGAAAATTTTTCTACAAACCAAAACTTGCAAAAACATAATTCTAACATGTAAGTGCTAACTTTTTAGACCTCATACAAGCATAAATTAAACTAATTAACATGTACATATTTATTACAACCCATTTCCTCACCCAATCATCAAATCTCCATAAAGTGCCAAACTTTAACCTTAGAAAATTTTAAGGAAAAGTTTAGATTTTTTACCCTTGGTGGCAACTCTTGGGAGAGTGATCTTAAAACTTCCATCTCCTCTTTTCCCTCTTTTTGAAACAACACAAAATCATAAACTTAATCATGTGAAAACCGAACTTCGTTTTGGTCTTTATACCAAGGTTATCTAAGTAACATATAATTTTTTGCTAAGAAAAGGTGAAGAAAAAATATAGACATCACCTTAGTCTAAGGCTCTAAGAATCCATCTTTCTTCTTCTTTATTGAGCTTAGTTTTGTGGAATGAAAGTGGTAGAAAATATTTTGGAATTTTGGCTTGTTTTGATTTAGGCTTTGGGTTTGGTTTTGAGAGAAAAAGTAATGGCACAAAATTTTCTTTTCTTTTTCTCTTGGAAGGCTTAGGACACACTGTGGAGAGGAAATAGAGAACAAGAAAAATGAAGTAAAAGTGTGATAATTCATCATGGTCTCCTATAAAGAGGCCAATGCCTAACCTAAATATTCCACCTTATTCATGATTAATTAGCCTCTTAAGTGGCCTAATGAAGCTTAAACTAGGCTTGGAATTTCCTAAGTGTGGTGCCAAAGATAGGGTGGAGTGTAGTGTGGGATTTGTTCTATTAATTACCAAGTACAAACATCATGGGGTCTAAGCATGATTTAAGGGATTCTTGCCCCAAATTGATTCTTGCAGGTTACAATTTAAGTAGATGATTTTTATACTGCCAACAATGACTAATTTTGGTAACAGGAAATTTTAATAACTAACAAGTCTCCTCCTATTTTTTTTTTTCAAATATTGTGACACGCCAACCATAATATGAACCAATAATGATATAAGTTTAATAACATACTGATTTTGTCTGTGTTAAGCCTATAAATTTATTTTAGGCTTAATAAAAATCTAAACTTGACTTTTTCAATATCTAGACTCAGTAATGACATAGTTTTTAACAATGTCACTATCCAAGTTCACATAGCATTTTTTGTCAATGTTGCTACTCGTATAGCTTCGATTTTTAATTAAGTGACAATTAAGGATCCGATTTTTAATTAAGTGACAATTAAGGATCCAATTTACTTTAGAGTGTTTCTCCATACACTACTAAGTTAATATGATACTCGAAAATTCTCATAATTAAATTTCTCAAGTTACTCAAGGATTCAAATTTCTTCTCCCTTAGTTACAGTAGAATTTATCATTCAATCTATTAAATTACGATTGTTAATAAATTTAACTATAAAATTTACTATAGAATTTTTAAAATATTCTTATATTATTCTATAGATTCTTCAATCACAAAATTCATACGTAATATTTCTAAGAAAATCCTTGATTTAAATATGTAAACTACATTATTAAATTCTAGGATTTTCTCACCCTTTACTATAATGGACTAGGTTCTTAGTGCTTGTAACATTAATTTCTTGATTTTTCTAATAATAAACTCTTCAAATTAAATAAGAACTTACTAATTTCGTTTAGCTGCATTAACGTGTCTACATGTATACCTTTAACACAGTACTCATAATTGAAATTCTAATTTATTAAATCTAAGATACCTTAGTGATAAACCTTACTCATCTTTAACGTTAAGATGTAATGTCTTCTAATCTTAAACAATTTCCTAGAAATTATCCTTGTAATGCGTAACAGTATTGTATATTACTGAATTCACTCTAATTATAAAAGTATAGAATTTTAAGCTAAATCTCTACGTTAAGTGTTTGGGTTTTTCATGAAAACCCTTAACTTAAATTCTTGAGTTCTAATAATGTAATTAATCTAGTGCTTAACTATCGAACCAAAGTCTTACACAAACTATTAAAAAATGTATTAACTTGTCTAAAATCAATCGTTTTCTTAGATTTTCGTGCTTTCTTGTGAATATTTCTTGTAATTCTTACCAAAACCTAAACATATAAATTCTAAAGTTATCTATTCCTATGAACTCCATGGCAGTCATGGAAAAAAATCCTTAATTAATTATACTTATTAATTTATAGATTTTTTCGATTATTACAATCTACCTACCTTATAAAATTTTCGTCGTCGAAAATTGTAATAAACTAGGGGTATCCTATTGTTTCGTAACTTACACCTGTATGTATTCTTTCTCTTAGTGATTCTACTCAAAGTGTCTTGATTAGGAATATGGCCTTATTATTATATGTGTATATATATATATATACATATATATATATGTATATTCTAGTTTCTGTAATTGCATCCAAATCATGATTTGAGACAAAGGGTGCTGGGGGTGTGCTCGGCTTGATCCCTGAGGACTGCACCTATAGCAACTCAGTAGTCATGCTCAGAAAAGGTCATCGAGAAGACAATCCATAGCCTCCAGAGATCGGCACTTCCTCCCGAGGTGCTCTACAGGGCCCCCGCTTGCTGCGACATAAGGTATCGCCTCCTTGATAAGGACACATACTCGGGTCGAACTATTAGAGCCTGCAACCAAGTACCAACTCACCATAAAAGGTCGACATTTGGCCTTATGTCAACTCTCAGATGGAGGCCAATCCACTAGTGGAAATCACGACGCTTGTCACTTGCTTCCTAATAGGTCTTGATGTGACACACAGGTCATTAGTCAAATCCACCTAACACCTAGTTTAAGCGGTAGCCTATAAATAGAGCACATTTACTATAGCTCAAGGTAACGTGCTCTTTTCCAACTAACTCTAATCTCGTACTCTGTCGAATAGGTACCTGACTTGAGCATCGGAGAGCCATTGGCTAGCATGACATCGGTGCTCCCTTTACCTCTGAAGCGGCCCTCTTCTTATAGCAGGTTCACTTGAGCAAACTGAGATGAATGGGTGAGAAACATCCAAGCACCGTGCACAGCTACACGTGGTGTTGACAGACAGCCATCTAATGCTAGACCTCAATATTTTGGCACTAGAAGGAGGGCGCCTACGCCTTTCCAACATCCAAACTTAATAGCCACATCAACCCACTATCTAAACATGGTAACTAGAGGCAATACTTGGGATGAGGGTGCTTGACAAGAGGGATCGGCTAATGCCTAGAACCGAAACCAAAACCAAAACCAAAATAGACCTTGAGGGAGACCCTGAGTAGTGAGATCCTAGTCCTATGGCTAGGGCAGCGTAGCTAGAGCAGACCAGAGTAGAGAAGACCCAATCATTGAGGACCCAATCTAAGAACTGACCACCACCATCTGATTGCTCGCTCAACAGATGGCACAACAAGCTCAATAGCAGCCGCCTCTTGGTTCTCTTTCCTTCAACCTAGGAAGACCAAGCTAGGGGTTAAGTAGGGCAAAGGGGCAACACTCAAGATGAAGCAGACTCCGAGCATACCAGGTAGACAACTAAAGGTATCTCGACAAACAACAAACTTGTTCAGGAAGGTCGGATCGGTCATCAGGGGGCCACAATCGCTACCCTTAAGGCTCCTAAACATCCATCCTTGACAGGCTCAGGAACCAAGGAGATTGCCATCCTAGAGACAAGTAGGATGGGAAAGGCGACAGGGTTGAGGGCAGAGCCTAATACAGGGTGGAACTATACAAAGATACCAACTGCCGCCAATTTTGAGATTTGCAACGGCAGATAGACTAAATCTGAAACTGCTATTTTGGAGTCGATGAAAGTGGCATGCCAGGCTCGCCATTCACCAACACCATCATATGGGCTCCTATGCTTACCAAGTTCAAAGTCCCATAAATCAAAGCCTACGATGGGATGATCGACACTGATGAACACTTGGAGCTGTATCGAGGCCATATGCTGCTCCAGAATGCTAGTGACGTTGCAATGTGCAAGGTGTTTTCACTCACACTGACTGCCCTAGCTCGGCAATGGTTCGACGTATCAAACCAGGCACTATGACTTTGTTCCAGTAGTTATTTGATGCCTTCTTAGTAGCCTTTGTCATGTCCAAGAGAAGAAAAAAGGAAGTGACCCACCTCTATGCCGTTAAGCAAGGTGACAGAAGCATCAGAGAGTACATCAACCGTTTCACCTAAGTTGCGCTGAAGCTAAGACACATGAAAGATGAGACCCTTAAGCACGCCTTCATGAAAGGTCTTAAGGACATGAACCTGATCTAGTCGCTCGCCCATGAGCAGTTGAGCACATTTTCCTAAATGCTTGATTATGCTTAGAGGCATGCCTATACGACCGAGTACATGAAGAACTATCAAGAAGGTGAAGGCTGCAGCAGTAGAGCAAGAAAAAGGGGAAGAAGCAAAAGACTCCACCCAAGTAAACAGAGACCGACCAGAGCAAGAAGCCAAAGATAAACAAATCCAAGGTCCTAGTTAGGAAGTTCCAAAGCTATACACCCCTAGCAACACCAAAGAGGTACTGAACCAAATAAGTAATAGGAATTTTTTGGTGGATCCACCTCCATTGAAGGGAAGTAAAGCCAAGAGGGATCAGGACAAATATTGTAATTTTCACAAGGACATCGGATACAATACCCAGACTGTATCCAGCTCAAGGACTAGATTGAAAGACTTGTCCAAGATGGATATCTAGGAGAGTTTATGGAGCGAGTCCTAACTCCCAGTACCAATGCCAAAAGAAATGACCAGTTAGCCTGAGATAGGCAACCTCGGTCTCTCAACAATGGTAAGAATGCCTTGAAGCTACTGAACATTGTCCACACAATTTTCGACGAGCCAATGACTGGGAACACCTCAAGTGGTTAGCAAGCATATGCTCAAGAGGCTTGGTTGGCTGAGGGGGCGACCTCATGAATATGTTCGAGCACATAAACGAAATCTACAAGCAAGAGGATATCCCCATCACCTTCATGGAAGAAGAAGCGGACAAGCTCATCCACCTGCACAACGACACTTTGGTGTACGAACTTCAGATTGCCAACAACATAGTCCAACGTGTGCTGATTGATAACGGGCAACTCGGTTGATTTCTTCTTTAAACAGGCTTGTGACAAGTTGAAGATCAGCAACACCATGCTTACCTCGGTCAAGACACCCCTTTACAACTTCATAGTGGAATGAATTCAAGCAGTAGGAAATATAGGCTTATCAGTCACCTTAAGGAGGGTTCTGCTTGGGTAACGCACCTAGCCAACTTCCTTGTAGCCGACAAACCCTCCAAACACAACATCATTATCAAGTGGCCAACCTTAAACACCTTGGAAGCCGTGGTCTCTATTTACTACCTTGCAATGAAGTTTCCAATGGAGAATAGGGTCGGAGTCATTAGGTCAAGGTAGAAGAACTCTTACGAATGTTATGCCATCAATGAAGAGGTCCAAAAGCTCTTGAAGGCTGGGTTCATTCCAGAGGTCACATACCTGGAGTGGTTGGCGAATGTGGTCCTAGTCAAAAAGTCCAATAGGAAGTGGCGGGTCAATATTGATTATATCGACCTTAACAAAGCCTACCTAAAGGACTGCTTCCATTGCCCTGGATAAACCAACTAGTGGATGCAATGACCAGACACGAGCTGCCAAGCTTTATGGATGCCTACTCTAGATATAACTAGATTAGGATGGACAAGGAAGATCAAATAAATACCACCTTTACCATGGATCAAGGATTATTTTACTATGTGATCATGCCATTCAGACTAAAGAATGTCGTAGTCACCTTCCAGTGCCTTGTGAACAAAATGTTTGCTTGGCTAATCGAGAAACCATGGAGGTATACGTCAACGACATACTCATCAAATCTGTCTAGGCAGTGGATCATATTGCCAATCTTTGAGCAAGCTTTGAAATTCTTTGAGAATACAAGATGAAGCTTAACATGGCCAAGTGTGTGTTTGGGGTTGAATCCTTCAAGTTCCTCGGTTTATGGTTAGCCACCGCAGTATTGAAGTCAATCTAGTCAAGGCCTAAGCCATGGTAGATATGTACTCTCCTCGCCTTGTCAAAGAAGTGTAGAAGCTGACCGGCATGATAGCAACCCTGTCCAGGTTTGTCTCTCGGTCTACCAACAAGTGCCAACCTTTTTTCTAAGCACTTAAGGGGAGGTTTGAGTGGAGTAGGGAGTGTGAAGAAGTCGTCCAGAATCTTAAAAGATATTTGGCCACGCCCTCGCTCCTATCCAAGCCTTTACGAGGAGAGATAATCTCTGCCTACCTAGTTGTTTCTAAGAAGGCGGTAAGCTCGGTCTTCGTCCGAGAAGAAGGCGATACTCAAAAGTCAGTCTACTACACCAACAAGGCATTTTAGGGCATTGAGGAGCGATACCCTCCATTGGAAAAGCTAGCACTTGCCCTTATCACCTCTGCCTAGAAGCTCCAACCTTAATTCCAAGGGCACACAATTAGAGTCCCGACCAAATATCCCTTGCACCAAATCCTCCAAAGTCTAAAAACATCTGGTTGGATGGCCAAGTAGTTAGTTGAGCTTGGGCAATATGACATACACTTCATGCCCTAGACGGCCATAAAGGCACAAGCCTTGGCCAACTTTATTGCAAAATTTACAAACGCTAGGCAAAACACCCTTTTAGCTGAGAAAGCTCCTATTGAAGGCCACGATGCCCCTAGCAACTATACTGCCGAGCCCAAGCCCAAGTAGAAATTGTTCATTGATAGATCATCGATTATAAATGGCTCAGGTGTTGGCCTTATCCTCATAAGTCTAGATGGTTACAAAGCGAGTTATGCACTTCGCTTCGACCTTAGAGCATCCAACAATAAGGCTAAGAATCACACGAGACCTCAAGGTGGATTGCATGTTGCATCCATAGCGATTCAATGCTCGTTGTCTAGTAGGTCACTTGTGGGTTCTAGGCCCGAACTGAATCCATGGCCTTATATTTGAAAGAGGTCAAAACCTCGCTTTGACATCTCAGATCCTATTTTTTCCTTCAGATCTTGAGGTTCGAGAATGATGAAGCCAATGTGCTCACTTGACTAACCTCAAGCCTAGAGGATAGCGACTTAATGTCAGTTCCAATAAAGAGGCTGGCTAAGCCAAGCATCGTCAAGGAGGTGGTAAGTATAGCCGAGGAACAAACAAACACTTGGATGGACCTGAGCATAGCAGAGCTGCCCAGCTATCAAGAGGAAGCTCGACGCTTTCACACTAGCTCGGCTTAGTATTCGATGATTGGGGGAAAACTCTATAGACGCGGCTACACTAACCCTATTAGAGGTATGTTGGGCCTCAAGAGGCTTAATATCCATGTAAGAAATCCACAGTAGGTTGTGCGGTAATCACGCAAGAGGGTGCTTCCTATTACTTAAATGCCTTCGCTAGGGCTACTACTGGCCAACCATGGATTAGGACTACAAAGAATACATAAGAAAGTGCCTCAAGTGCCAACAGTTTGCCCGAGCAATTAGACAACACGCTGAGCCACTCAACTCTGTAACTTCTACCTAGCTGTTTGCCAAATGGGCCATTGACCTAAGTGGATCTCTACCCTTGGCCCAATCACAGTTTAAATATTGCGTAGTGGCCATCGACCACCTCACCAAGTGGGTAGAGGTCGAACCCTACACTGACATGACTGAAGCCAATTGCACCAACTTTATCTGGAAGAGCATCATCTACAAATACGGCATCTCGCACACCATAGTCACCAACAACGCCAAGCAGTTAGAAGTAGCCAGTCTTCTCTATATGTGTGAATAGTTTGACATCAAGAAAGTGTTCTCATCGCTAGGATACCCTCAGAGTAACGAACAGGTTAAAGTAGTCAACAAGACCATCAAGGATAACCTAAAAGAGAAGTTAGAAGGGCACAAAGGCACATGGATTACTAAGCTCCCAAAAGTGCTTTAGGCTTACCATACTATTGCTCTGATTGCCACAGGAGAAACTCCATTCTCCTTAGTCTACGAAGTTGAAGCCGTTATCCTAGCTGAGGTCGACCTATCGAGCTTTAGAGTTGAACACTAAGATGAGCTACAAAATGCTAAGCTTATGATGTTTGAGCTTGACCTATTGAAAGAGAAGAGAGATAGAGCCTTAACCTACACCACTACTCGAAATCAAGCTATTGCCTGGTGCTTTAACAAGTGGGTTCTAAGAAGTTTCAAATTTGGTGATTTGGTCTTGAAGAAAGTCATCATCCAATAGCCTAAGCTCGATTCCTTTGGTCCTAAATAGGATGGCCTATTCAAGGTGATAAGCATCGTCCAGCCAGGCATGTACAAAATAGCCAACATGGAGGGAAATGTGCTCGGCCACCCTTTAGGAGCACTTAGAGAAATTTTATTGCTAACAAGAGCCAGAATGACTTTTTTGACCTTTGGCCCCAATATTCCTTTTTATAATTAAAAGATCTACCAAGCAAAGCAAAGATATGTACAAAAAAAAAGAGAAAAAAATCAAAGAAAGCCATACATTCAAAGAATTCTTCAGAGCAATTTGACTTCCAAAAGGCCACAACTCCCAAAGAAGTTGGGCCACTTAGCTCCCGAATGGGGTGCTGGGGCACACATGCCAACCACAAGTGCACTTGAAACAACAGTCTACTAGTCCAACGTCTTATGGATGACTCGACCAACAGTCACACCGACAAGGTGATGACCTTTGGAAATTTTGACACCCAACCATAACATGACTTGCAAAATTTCTAAAGAACTTAAACTAGTCTAAAGGGGGCATAGGGCACTACACGTCGTCGTAGCCATCCCAGATCGGACATGCTGAATAAAAGTTCTTGAACGTGAACACCTGAGAAGTGGATACTCCTCCTACTTAGCCAAAATAACCCAAGCAATATCAAACTTGGGAAAAATAAAAATAACCCAAGTAATATTGAACTTGGGAAAAAAAAATAACCCAAGGAATATTGAACTTGAAAAAAAATAAAGACAATCCGAGAATCATCAAACTTGGAAGAAATGAAAATTTTATTAATGTCAGCGGGAGGTTCAAATAACTAAGCACCTCCCAAATGCAAACAGAAAGTAAAAAGAAGAAGAAGAAAGTACAAAACAGAAGAGTAAAAAGGCCATCAACTCTAAGCCCCAACGTCACCATCCTCGACATTAAGATCAACCACTATATCTTGGACTTTCGTAGCTTGGACTTCATCAACCTACTCTTCTTCTTGACTGGCCTCAAGCTCGACTATGAATGACCAGTCCAAGGTAACGACCTCATGATACTTTTGTAGAATATACTCCTGCAAGTCCTTCATCTAAAGGTAATAGTTGTCTACATAGTCGATGGAGCCCTTGAACTCTTCCATTGCTTGGGCTAGCTTGCCAGGTAGCTCCTACGTCAAGAACCACTCGTACTCATCTCGAGTGGCTTAAACCTTGTTTGTTTCTTCACGAAAGGTAGCCCAAGTTTATTTCACCTCTGCTCGTGCCTAGTTGGCCTCTTCCCAAGCTTTCCTAGCCTCATCTTCAACCTGGGCTACATTGTCCTATGCTTAGGAAAGGTGAGCCTCCTTCTCTTCAAACATTTTCTCCACCCAATCCTTCTCTTCAGCAACCTTGTCGGCCTTGCTCCGCTCGATGTGGAAAGTACGTTTGGGCAAGAGGTCGGTGACCTCATGTACGAACAAGCTTGCAAAAGAGCAAATCAAAAATCAAGAAAATAACAAAAAGTAATAAGAAGGTTGGGACATAAACTAGGGTAACAAGATGGTGAGCTTGAAGGCTGAGCAAAAACAATATGAAAACTATTGCTCCCAAGCTGCCTCAAAAAATTCCTCGTCCGGCATAGCCTCTTCGATGGTCTAGACCATTAGGGGGCATGAAGGAAGACGCTTCCTCGACCGATCGGCTAGCAGTGGTGGAGCAACAATGGCAACGGCTGGAGGGTTGCCTTCCCCATAGCTTGACAAGTCCCTCTGTCTCGTCGGTGGTGACAGGACACTCATCAAGTCAGTGGTGATAAGGCGCTTGGGCTACTCAGTCCTCTTTCTCTTTGATCTAGTGACACCCTTACCCTTTGATTAGTGAAGGATCTCCATCAACCAAGTCAAGATGGGCTCGACAACAACATTAAAAAAAAAAAAAAAAAAAAAAAAAAAAACTTAAGGCAGAACTCTGATCTAAAGTTGGCCTGGTAGGTAGAGTAGCCTTATCATGTCCAGAGCTCTTTGTCGACAGTGGGTGACCCCAAACTAAGGGAACCACTAGAAGAGTCCTCAAAACTACACAATGATGGCTCCCCCATTGGCCACCCGAATTGGTAGGTGGTTGGCCCTAGGACGTCAGTAGTGTTGAGCTCTGTAATAGTAACTTGCTCAGTAGGTACCGAGTAGAACGTCATCATGTCGGGGGTTAGTTGAGCTGGACCCCCTAAAATAGCCATAGTGGACAAGATTCGTCTTCTGCAACAAGAAGGTCTATTGCCTAGAAGCTTCAAGCTTTGAGTATAACTCCTCCATAGCTGCAATTACTTTGCTTGATGCCCATGTTCTCTTCGACTGCATGTCTCCTTGCTCAAATCTTCTTAGGTTCTCCTGATCTTTGGGCACTACCTCACTAGCCCGAGACATCCAATTCTCCCCGAAGTAGAACCACTCAAATTTCTAAAGCTTGTCCGAGTCGGGGTTCTCGAGGATAAAATCCTTCTTAAAGTCGAGAAAGTAGTACTAACTAGTCTATCGAGGAAGCCTCTTCATCTTGAAAACCTACTTAAATGCCTCCCACGGCATGTCGATCATATTGTAGTACCTCCAAAGGATATACATCCCAATCAGGGATCGATAGTAGTTCAAGTTTAGCTCAACAGAGCATACATTTGAATCATTAAGTGCCCGTCAAAGGAAAAGGTGAAAAGGAAAGCAAAGTCCTGCTTAGAAAAACTCCATATACAATGTGATGTATCCCCCTAATGGGTCCACTAAATAATCCCTTCCCTAGGGTAGCACCAAGATAGCATCATTGGGAATCTGATATTACCAACGTAGGGATTCAAGTCAGCCTAGCATTAATGCTAAAATATATCCTATCACTGAATTCTAGCTGAGTAGATCCCTTCTAAACTCGACCACTCCTTGGACTCTGGTCACCACGGTAGGTCTCTCCTCTTTGACCTCTTCATCCTCGACTTCATCTCCCCTGATTGGCCAGTCCTCCTCGATAGACAGATCGATGGATACTTTTCCCATTATAGGAGCCAAAGTCCCTATGCCCTAACCCGAGGTGCTCAAAACATCAATAGCTACCACCAAACTGGCACGTTCTTAAGCCAAAACCTGAGACAAGCTTGCAATGGTCGCCTTGATGTGTAGGTCCTCGCCCTTGCACGATTTGATTGGGCATTGCCTTTCAATCATGTTGAGAAATTCTCTCTCTAGGATCATCTCCTCACCAAGGCTAAGAATCTTAGTCAGCTGAGTTGCCCCATCCTAGTCGAGTGGAGTTTATTCTATATCCACCTCCTTGGTTCCGGATCAGTCGGTCTCGATACTATCCTCTAACCTGGAGGTAACTGAATCGTTATGGGAATCACTTAAATCACGCATGGCTAAGTTTTTGATTGAAAATTACCTGCTCATGTAAAAAGTTGTTTGGGTCTAGAAATAAAGTCCTCGGATTACTATCTACTTCTCGGCAGCTAAAACTCAAAAGTTCAAAAATCTAGTCTTGCTAACACTCTAGAACAACGAGGGATTAACCCCTATTTATAGCCAAAACTTAGGCATAGAACTTGAAGAGAAACAATGATTGTGTTCATCAGGGAAACAACCAATTGCATGCTGGCACGTGTCTTGTCGAGCTTGACTGCATGCCTCTCCAACTTCCATCACCTCAAGACAAACCCTAAAGGCCAACTCAAGCTGAGCACACCCTTTCGGCATAGTCCACCCATATGAGCATCGAGCAGGTGCATTGGAGGACCACTATTAGGGTGTACTCAGTGCTATCCCCAGGACTGCCCTTGTGGAAGCTCGATGGCCATGCTTGAAAAAGTTCATTGAGAAGACAATCCGCAACCTCCTGAGATTGACACTTCCTCCTGAAGTGCTCTACAAGACCCCTACTAATTGCAACACAAGGTATCGCCTCCTTACGAAAAACACATGCTGGGAACAAACTGTCAGAGCCTGCAAACAAGCAGCAACTCGCCATAGAAGGTCAATATTTGGCCTTATTTCCACCCTTAAATAGAGGCCAATCCATTAGTGGAAGTCACGACACTTGTCGCTGCTTCCTGACAAGTCTTGATGTGACATATAGGTCATGGGTCAAATCCATCTAACACCCAGTTCAAGTGGTAACCTATTAATAGAGCGCATTTACTGTAGCTCAAGGTAACATGCTCTTTTCCAACTAACTCTACTCCCATACTCTACCGAATAGGTACTTAACTTAAGCGTCGGAGAGTCATTGGCAGGCACCACACCGATGCCCCCCCTTTACCTTTGAAGCGTCCTTTTTCTTATAGCAGGTCCACCCTAGTAGACTGAGACAAATGGGGGAGAGATGTCCAAGCACTATGTGAAGCATTACAGGGTGTTAATAGACAGCCATCTTGTGCTAGACCTCAACATAAGGATTGGCCAAAATTTGTCTTGTTATCACTCTACTTATGGATTTTTGTCATCTAGGTATTGGGACTAGGGATTATGATCGTTTAAAACATGCTTATTTACTCACTTTAACTTCTAAGGGTTCATAATTCTTGAGTTTCTCCTTTTGTATCTCTTTTGCATGTGTCTTGTTCTTATTTGGGAGTACGAGAAAATTGAATTTGTTTCCATTTTTTATGTTCGTAAGTCCCTTAAGGTTTTGCTTTTGTGGCTTCTTTGTTGATTACGAGAAATTTTATAGCTTTTACTTGATTTTTTAGTCATTTTGGTGATTTTCTAATCAAGTCTAATGTGCCTTTGACTAGTTCCTTCAAATACTTAACAAGTAAGTTAAAGTTCAACTTTCTTCTAGTTGAAAGTTTCTTCGTGATACAAAATCATGGGGTTTTTAAGGTCTATTTAGTGTATGGAGATCATATTATCGCTTGTTTTTTCTTGTACTTCTTCTAGAGTCCAAAACATGCTATCATAGTATACTGTAAGTGGTTTAGTAATTTTATCCATTTTTGGCAACCTTTATATGATTAGATGGCCATTTTAGAACTAAACCTTGTATTACTAGGTGAGGTGTACTCTTATAGAAAGAGCAAACCTACACTATTTCCTTTAATCTATAAAGGGTTTCTAGAGGCTTATCTATGTTATATCTACTTAGAATCGTAGTTCTAGTCCTTCGAGTAATTATTTCCTCAGGGATCATATGTCATTTTAGCTCTAATTGATTCTCTATGCTTGACGACATAATTCTGCTTGGGCTATCTCTCGATTTTTCGTCGTTTATATGGTATTATCTCTCCTTTGAATTCCTAATCGATCCCATTTCTACAATAGAAATGCCGCGATATGTCCTTGTCTTTCCATGTGGTAAGCACCATATTGATGGTGGACAACATATCTTTCCTTCTTTAAGTGACTAGAGGGTCCTATGTCACACCTAGAATTCCTTTACTTCTTCTAGTAATGATAATGTTTTAAGGCTTCAAAAGTCTTTTAACATAGGATTCTACTTCTATTCCTTCTCATTGTCGAGTCCAAACTAGACTTAGAGCTATAAACTCATTTGATGACACATAATCCATATGTCTCTACTCCCTTTATGTCATTTGAATCTTATATTAATCAAGTCTTTAGTCTCCCTCATTGTATAGCTAACGAGTTTTGTTACTATTATCATATCTTAGCACTATCTTCAGCATTTTAATGGAAAGGTTTCTGTTAATATTTTTAGTTTAAGGATTTTAATGACATTACATCATGATTCTTGATGATCAGGTTTAAGGGTCATATTTCTATTGTCTGCCTCTAGAGTTTCATTAGTCTAGCTATTGGTGTACAACCTTGAACTTAACAAGGTTTCCTTTCCAAGGAGGGATGAATATACTAGGGATTATATTTTGTGTGTATATATATATTGGTCTGATGGCCACCCTTTGTACTACACTGTTCTTTATTTCTATGGATGGACAAGAAGTGGGGAAATAACTATGAGATATATTCAGGTGCTTAGGTCCATGGTTTGATAATTTCTAACTCTCGTCTAGAGAAAATCTATCGATTTCTCCTATCATCTTCATCCATCCCTTAGATGAACAACATGGGCTTGGTACTTATTCTTAAACCCTTACATAAAACTTGTGTTCCAATCTGTCACAATGATTCTAGGGTGTTACCCATAACACTTGTACCCCAGCATGGTTACTAATATTTGGTTGCTATGTGTTCTAACTTGCCAAAGGACGAACCTCGTTAGTCTTATGTAGGCTCAAAGGACTTTAGATAGTCTTACCTGCTTAATATATAACTCCTATTGTCATGACATGCTTGTTAACTTCAAGAATGCTACCTAATACATGGCCACAATACGTGTCATCCTCCCCATATCTTATTTTTTATTACATTAGTGTACCCCTTTTTATTGGTGTCAGGAGGGGCGTATAAATGGCCTTTAAACTGTCGCTACATCTTAAGCCATGACATCTTGCTCTTACACTTATTGATCATATTAATTAGATGTTCTTGATTCTCTAATCAGTACTAACCATAATCTTACAAGAAAGGTTGCATAGATGCTCCATAAGAAGGTTACTCCTTCTCGCCTATTGTGTCGTAAACTTTCATGGCTTTTCCTTGGATATCTTTTATTATAATTCCCAAAAAAAAAGTATATTTCTTAGAATGATGTCATAGTTAGCTAGACTTAAGTGTCTAAACACACTTATGATTTTTCTTAACTAAAATGACTTAAAGATATTCTGACCACCTACTTCAAATCTAACTTTATCTTAAAAGATTTGAGTGGCACTCTTATTATTTCACTCTTCTATTAACTAGGTTTCTCCTTGATCGACACATCTTAGCTAGTTGTAGGGATTCTATCATCCATGTGTTGTATTTCGGAATATCTAATTACTGGTGAAGGTTTGGTTTTGGACTCTAAGGTCTCTAACTTTACCTACTCTATATCTCTTGTCTATATGAAGATTTCATAGATAAAAGAGAACCACACTTATTTGAGGTGGTGTCTTTAGCTTAGTAGTTTCAATGGGATAAATCTACTGCTTCATCTGTGAGTCTCTATTTAAATCCTAAAGTGGATCTTCTCGATTTCCTTCTCTGTAAACTACGTTTTCTACCTATTGACATCCAAATGTCATCAAGTTGTATCGAGGACTATGTCTTTTCTTAGGAATTTCTAGTGTTTTCCCTTATGTAACTATTCTATCTAACTACGTATTCTTCTCAGAATGATTTAGACATTGAACTAATCTAAAACTATTTCTCTCTAAATTCTTGAATGGAGAAGTAAAGATACATTGCCATTCTTTTTATATGTCATCCTTGCAATGTTGCTTTCATCTCATTAATTAATAAAGGCAGTCTTCTGCTTTTACAATTTCTACTTGGCGTGATTCTAATTTCTATAGGTTGGTATTTAACCGATCTACAAAATTTATTTTCTTCGTGATTGTAGGTTGGGGAGGGGATATGTTGCTTTAAAAGTATTATTTTAGGGTATTTAGTTGGATACTAATTTAGAAGTAACCACCCATAGATAGTATACAACCTTTAGAAGTTCTTTTCTTATTCTTTGGACTTTTACTTGCATCAAGATTCCCTATAAGAACCTGTGTACTTATGCTTATCAAGATTCCATATCTATATTTATATATTACAAGATCTCTCTTTCCATCACCGTAACTTAAAGAGTCTAGCTCTCATTAGGATGTATATGGGCTCTATCATTGTACTTATAAACTATAATGTATTTATAATACCATTAACAAGCATTAATCATAACATTCATGCCCTTACATAAAATTGCTAAACACACATTTTTTTAATGAACAATTATTACATACCATGATCTATTGTTAGTTTTGAGACATTACATGTCTCCAATAGGTCACAAAACATAAATTTCTTCTTGTTGGAAGCTACTACTTGTTCATACATACATTTTATTTCGTATACCATACATAGACCTACTCTGTTGTTTAACGTAGCATATTACTAAGCCTGTAGTGATACGTTCACTATCTACTTTTCTATGTCACCTCTAGGTTGGATACTGACACCCTTGTTAGTGAGATTGGCTGGGCAGCCTTTTATGGCCAAGTACTTGAATGAGCTCCAAGGATAGCATTCTAACATCAGCATTTCTGATGTTAGCCCTCTGAGGAAGATCTTGCTCCTCCGTTAGAAATTGTTTTTTAAATCACCAAATGTAGCCCCATATGCCCTCCCCCGGATTCACACACCATGAGTCGAGCATCTCAAAGTGTTGGTCAATGTGATCACGCATTTTCAGGTATTGTCTTGCCCATTTGGGAAGTTGACATCTGGTATAGCTTCTTGTAATTTGGTGTGTCATAGCGACTAAGCTCAGCGTCTAGCCATGATGGGGTGTCCTACTCAGTGCTGACATGCCGATCCTCTCGCTATATCGTTATGTAAAAGATATTAATAATTAGCTATCGTATTCTAATTAACATAACTAAATTTTTAACTTACTTGGACTATAGCAAAACAGACACTTGACGACTTAGAGTAGGATGGTAGGATGCTGGTTTTGATACCAATGTGGCCATTACTTAAGTACATAATCTTAATCTTAACATGCATTAAGTAAGGTACATAAATTTGTGGAATATTTTTTTTTTTTTCAAAATGAAATCTTGATATTGAATCCTTAACATATATCCTTAAAAGAAATAATAATCATTTCTTAGAACTTAATTACATAAATCTAACATAATAATATTAAATTTTCAAACATGCTAATAACATAATTATAATTATTATGTTTTAACACAATCATTATTTTCGAACACTTAATTCTTTACGTACTTCATACCTTAATTTTTTAAAATATAAAAATAATAATAATAATAATAATTCTTTAAAACTTTCCTTTTAAGTGTAAATGTAATTATTTAAAAAATTCTTCCTTTAAAATGTTCCTTAATTAAATGAAAATATTTCTAAAACAATTATAAATTAATTATCACCATAAATTCTTAATTTAAATGCTTTTAAAAGCTCCTTAAAATCATCATATATTTTTCTTATAATTTGTTATCTTAAAACTACATATAAGTTTATTAAAACTTAATCTTTTAAAAACTAGTGTGATAATTTTCCTAAAAATTATTCTTTAATACTTTTCTTAATTTAAAATGATACTTTAAAAACATCTATAAAACTATTTGTAACTATAATTTTCTATTAGAAAATTTACGTATATTTGTTGCATTTTCCGTTGCAACATTGATATATATGTTTCTTATTAAAAGTCTTAAACCCATTTGCTTTCTTTCTTTTTTTTTTCCTTTTAAAATCTGAGGTCGAGTGACTACAACTCGGTCTTTGAAGTTCATTACATAATGCTACTTAATTTTTTACACATACAAAACTTTAAAAAAGAACATAATACCAAAAATGCATTTTTGCATGAGCAGTATCTATTCTCATCTCCAACATTCGTCAGTCGCTCACCACTATCCACTAAAGTGATGCCGATAGGTTTCTTACCTATAGCATGAACATACTAAAATGAGCTTTCACTCAGCAAGTAAGAAATTCAACTCACAAAACAATTTGAAGATCATTTAATAAAACTATGCAAAATCATTTTATGCTTGCTTATTGACTAGTTTTATGCTTAATTATCTAGGCTTTATCTTATATTATTCTTTAGGCCCAGGTAATCATACTGGTTGCTCGCGATCATTAGAAAGTCACTGTTCATGAGGTCCCTAACTATACCGAGATCATAAATTGTATTCTAATCATTAGGGTATGCAAAGTCCCAACAACACCATGATCTTTTAACGTTTAAGCCTCTCTGTAGGTTGAGAGGTTGGTACGTCACCCTTAACTTATCTTACTTAGTTTTACTTGTCTTATTATGTGTATGTAGTATGATATGTTACTACATAATGTTATATACCAATACTAAAAAAATGCTTAGATGAAAGTTTGCAAACATTATATTTTAATACAGTATACATCACAAAACATTCATGACCTAGTAAGATGGTAAAACATTATAATATATATGTCCTAACAGAATTATGGTAGGGCATATCACTAAACATGCATTTCATAATTTTAGAAATTATGTAAAAACAATTTTATTTAAAAACTATTTATACTGTAGGCGAGATTCCTTATTACCTGTTTTTCTTATAATAGGTATCTCAGTTTACTTGAGATTTCTTATCTTCCTTAGAGAATGATTCTATATATGACACCCGTTAAGAGTGTGGAAGAAAATCTATTTATACTATTTTTAATTTTAGCACAACTGTAAGAATTTGAACACTTTTTTAGATTGTAATTCTTTGATCATAAAATTTGCCATTTTTATTACAAGGATTAACTTTTTAATTAAATCCCCATAATATTTAAATTATTCCCTAATTGCCATTTGTTCATCTCAAGTTTGATAATTAATTAATTTGACAATAATTAATTAATTATCTATGTCACTAAATCTATATGTCCTTAATTCACTAAATTAATCATTTCCTAAATTCATGATTCTTTATCTAAGTCCTAATTAGTCATATTCTAAATCTATATAATGGGCACGTGATTGGTTTTAGGCCCATTAAGCTCGAAAATGAGTTTATGATGTCATATGCACTATACCGATGAACTATGACCTAAGCGGTCTTTTAAACTAGAACAGGTGTTGGACCCGTTCTTAGCATTGTAGTACTAGGACTCTAGCATATTGGGTTTTTATACTAGCTTAATTGATGTCAAATTGAAAACTATTAAAGTTTCTTTACAAAATCTCATCTGTAGAACTCAAAGTTTTAAATAAAAATTGCTCTTTAAAATAATACCTTAAACTAGTAACGCCCTAAATCTTAAGCTTATATTGTCTCTCTAGAGCATTGTAATTTTTTGGTTTATTGAAAATAGGATTTTATAGTCATACAATATTTGTATATAAAAATTGGTACCTGAAGGTATTTTTTTGTTAGTTTTATAAAGTTAAGGTGATATCATATGTTAAAGGCAGTTTTTCTTTAAAAGTTTTTCTTATATAAATTACTTGTTTTATATATGTGTCTTAATAATTTTTTATGCTTGTGTAAAGTCTTGGTTGCCATTTTAGCATAATTGTTTCCCGGTTGGAACTTTGTAAATTTTTATTGGTTAAAAAGTTCTGACTATTTTTATAAATCCTAATTAAAGTCAAATTTAAAGGTAGATTTTCACAAAACTTTCTTCATGAAAGCCCTTCATTTTGTTGCAAGCTAAAACTCTCCTGTTTTGCAAAAATTCCAATTTGGTCTCAAAGCAACCCGAAACTTCAAATCTATTTTCTACCCAAAAATACAATTTTTAGACAATTTTGGAAAGCTGTCCATAATTGTAATTTAGAGGCAAATTTTGGGAAAAAAATTCTTTAGAAAAGTTGTTGTCTCGTTGAAATCTAAAATTTTTATGTTTGGCGAAACGTAAAATTTGGAACCAAAACAGCCCAAAAATTGCAAAACAATTCTAGCACTCTTAAACTATTTTGGTAGTTTTTACAAACTACATTTAGGCAATTTTTGGGGCTACTTTTAGATAGTTTCTAAACAGTTTTGGGCAATTCAAAAAAACTACTTAGAAAGCCTATTTAGAGTCAAAATTGTGTTTTTGTTTAGTCACAGAGTTTTGTTTAAAACATCGAAAACTAAAAGTTCCATGTTTAGAAAAGTTTTTAAAAACAACTCCAAGGCTTCCGCTTATGCATTCAAAGTTTGTGGAAAATTTTTCCACAAACAAAAACTTGTAAAAAACATAGTCCCATCCCATACATGCATAAATTAAACAACTTAACATATAAATACTTATTACAACCTATTTCCTTACCCAATCATCAAATCTCTCAAAAAATGGCAAACTTTAACCTTAGAAAATTTTAAAGAAAAATCTAGATTTCTTACCCTTGGTGACAACACTTGGGAGGGTGATCTTAGAGCTTCTATCTCCTCTTTTCCCTCTTCTTAAAACAACACTAAATTACAAACTTAATCATGTGAAAACCTAACTTTGTTTTGGTATTCATATCAAGGTTATCTAAGTAACATATATATATATATATATATATATATATTGCTAAGAAAAGGGGAAGAAAAATATAGGCATTACCTTCGTCCAAGGCTCTAAGAATCCTTCTTTCTTCTTCTTGATTGAACTTAGTTTTGTGGCATAAAAACGGTAGAAAATATTTTGAAAATTTGGCTTGTCTTGATTTAGGTTTTGTGTTTTGGTTTTGAGAGACAAAGTAGTAGCACAAAATTTTCTTTTCTTTTTCTCTTGGAAGGCTTAGGACACACGGTGGAGAGGAAATGGAGAACAAGGAAAATGAAGTGAAAGTGTGATAATTCATCGTGGACTCCTATAAATAGGCCAATGCCTAACCTAAATATTCCATCTAATTCATTATTAATTAGTCTCTTAAGTGGCCTAATGAAGCTTAAACTAGGCTTGGAATTTCCAAAGTATGGTGCCAAAGATAGGGTGGAGTGTAGTGTGGGATTTGTTCTATTACTTGCCAAGAACAAACATCATGGGGTGTTGTCACACCCCGGAGTACAGGAGGTGACGTGGTAGATTAATTAAGTTAATTAAACAGATATTTAGTTAAAAATTGGGTTTTAGAGTTAAATTTATAAATAAAAAAGTGATAATTTTAAAAATCGTTTGTTTAAAAATAACAGTTATAATATTCAAACAACAGAATAAAATAAAATAAACGTTAAGGGAAAAATAAAATAAAATAAAAGGTGAGACGAAAATGGGTCCCACTAACCCACATCTTGTACACACACATGGTACTAACAATATTACGATACAACCACAGTCCAAGAGAAAAGAAAGAGTTAAGAATTTACATGCCTTGATTTATTATACTACAACCTACCCAAATCCTTTATTGGTCGTAAGTCCGATTAGCGAACTCTTCTTCGATCCTTAGCTGATATCCACCTATGGGGTAAGATTTTAAAACAAATAAAACATGAGCGAAAGGCTCAGTAGGACTATTTATTTAAAACATTTAGAAAATGAACTTCAATGAGTACATAAATAAATAGACAAATAAGTGATTAAATAATTAAATAATTAAATAAATGCAAAAATAAGGTTCCAACAAAGACTTCTCTTACCAAAGTAATTTTATAGGTTGGCCAGAAAGAATAACATTTTCTTTTTCCTAGGCAAACCATATGAAATGCACCACCGTAGTGGCCTAGTTGAGTTTCGGACCTGCCCCCATGGTCGCGCACTACACGACCCGATCTCTGATATGGCATTATGCCCCAAAATATATATGTATATTCATGATTATTAAAATCTCTATTTACCAAATATAATCATTTACATTCATTATGAAGTTTATTATGAAAACCACCTCAATCTATTGTTTGTAAAAAAAGCATTCAATAAAATGCTCTTTCAATTAGCTATTGAAAACATTTTGATAAGAATCCCTTTTAGGCCAAAATCATTTTTAAAATCAGGTTACCAAAGAAAAAGGGGTAGTAGTCCTACCTCAATACTCGTGCCGGTGTCCCACACCGAAATCCCGGTCCACTATACGTTAGCTCCGTAGATCCACGCACAACCTTAAATGAAAACTAGGTCTATTAGTTTCTAGCGTGAGATAGCCTAGGTTATTAAACCATCTCATGGTATCCTAGTGTGCCATTTAGGTTTATAAAATCATTTTATAAGGTTGAAATTTCAATCGGGGTTCAAAACAATGAAAACGGGCGAAAAATCACAAAATTTTACCATGCCCGGTCGACCTGCCGGTCGCCCTGGTTCGGCCTGTCGGAAAGGCAAGTCTCGTCGGCCGAACTTTCCTAGGTTTGCTGCCGATCTGATGAATCTGGCCTACCGAACACTTGAATCCGGCCTGTCGAACACGAAGTTCGGCCTGTCGATCAGGAAAAATTTTAGAATTTTCCAAGCACAGGTCTCGGCCTCTCCGAGCCTAAATCTTCAATTCTAACCTGTTTTCTTAGTTCTCAAGCATGGGTAATACTCTTAAACAATAGAAGAACATAGTAGATTACTTTTTAATGCATTAAAACAAGTTTTAAACAAAATTTTTGGAAAAATCCAAAAATGAGAAAAATTTGAGAAAAATGAAAAATCTTGATTTAAATCTGTTTTTGATCAAAAAAAGTTTGTATTCTAGCTAATCTAAGTTCATCTAACATAGATTGAACGTTTTCTAAGCTTAGAAATGCTTAGATTTCAAAATGTAAGAAAATTTGAAAAATGTAAAAAGTTTTAAAATTTTGAAAACTAACTTTGGATTAAGCTTTGATTCGAGTTTGTGATCGCTCAACCATGTTCCCGAGCCTTCAATCCACAATTCCAAAGCTTGAAATCAAATTTTGTCTCAAAATTTTTTGAGAGAGAAAGAGAGAAACCGTGAGGGAGAGTGAGAGAGAGACACGGGTGCGAGAGAGAGGGGAGAGAGAGTGACGAGTGAAAGTGAGGAAGAGAGAGAGAAGTGAGATATAAATAGAGGGAGAGAGAGACAACTGTTTTCACAAAACTGTGTGTAATGGCACACTACTTTCAAATGGGGTCAATTTAATATTTGACAAACTATTTTGTTCCAAAATTCCAAATAACAATTTTAAAACAATTTTTAATAATTTAGAGTAATTAAAAATTATTAAAACAATAAAATAACACAAATTTAGAAATTTCAGAAAATAATCAAGTTAGGTTTAAAATACTCATTATAGCACACTAATCTACCATTTTACATTCTAATAACACTTAATAAATTTCGGGGTGTTACAACTTTCCACCCCTAAAAGAAATTTCACCCTAAAAATTTTACCAGTCAATTCAAAAACAAAACAAGTGCGGATACAACTCCCACATACTCGACTCTAATTTCCAAGTAGCTTCATCAACCCCATGATGCTACCACACGACCTTAACTAACAAAATCTCACGACGTCGTAAGCTAATCACTTTACGATCAATTATTTGAATTGGCACTTCTTTATATGTCGTGTCTTCCTGAATCTATATGTCTTGGAATGAAACGATCTTATCTTGCTCAGGTGGACACTTTCGAAGCATTGACACATGAAATACATCGTGAACATGCAAAAGTTTCAGAGGAAGGTTGAGTCGATAAGCAACCACGCCAACATGTTGGGTAATCTCGAACGGTCCAATATATCTTGGCGCAAGTTTTCCTTTTACTTTGAATCGCAAAACGCCTTTGCGAGGAGATACCTTTAAAAGAACAAAGTCTCCAATCTCAAATTCCAAAGGTCGTCATCTTCTATCCGCATAACTTTTCTATTGACTTTGAGTCGCTCTCAGTAGATCCTGAATCACGATGATCTTCTCATCGCTATTGCGAATCTCATTTGGCCCAAGAATAATTCTATCTTTCGATTCAGCCCAACACACCGACGATCGACACGGTCGTCTATATAATGCTTCGAACGGTGCCATACCAATACTTGATTGATAGTTGTTGTTGTACGCGAACTCCATCAGATGCAAGTACTTCTTCTAGTCCCTGCTGAAGTCTAACGCGCAAGCACGCATCATGTCTTTGAGAACCTAAATAACCCGCTCGGATTGGCGTTGGTCTGAGGATGAAATGCTGTGCTGAAGTTCAAATCTGTACCCATGGCCTCCTGAAAGCTCCTCCAATATTTAGCATTAAACCTAGAATCTCTATCTGAGGTGATGGACAAAGGAACTTCATGCAATCGCACTATGTTCTGCATATACAACTCCCCAAGAATCCTCCTCAAACATGTCGACCTAAACAGAATGAAATGAGCCGACTTCGTTAGCCTGTCGACCACGACCCAAATTGCATCGTGCCGTTGCTCTGTCCTTGGCAATCCGGTAAAGAAATCCATTGTCACATGCTCCCATTTCCACCCTAGAATAGGAAGTGGTTAAAGCTGACCTATTGGCTTCTAATGCTTGGCTTTCACGTGAAGACAAGTCGTACACTTGGCCACGTATTCTCAAATGTCCTTCTTTATACCTCTCCACCAATAGTGTCTCTTCATATCGCGATGCATGTTCATACTCCCTAGATGAATGGTGAACTGAGACCTATGAGCTTCATCAGTTACGGCCTTCGTCACTTCTGTAATAACTGGAACCGCTAGATGCTTCCTGAAATACAACGATCTATCTGCATGTATCCTCCATTCTTTGAACTACTCTCCGTTCTGAATTCGCGTCTAAATTCCCTAAAGGTGCTGGTCTTGCCATTGATTCTGCTTTACCATCTGAACAAGAGCACCGAAACGTGATTGTAGTCTTCATGATACTATAGCCTGAACTCACTTACTATCGCATCCCTTTTCCAATCTTCAAGAGCCAAACATGCAAGAATCCCTGAAGACTTATGACTGAGCGCATCCGCGACGACATTAGCGTTTCCATGATGGTACTACAACGTAAAATTGTAGTCCTCTATGTATTCCATCCATCTTCGCTGCCTCAAGTTCAAATCCCTCTGGGTAAACAAATACTTTAAGCTCTTGTGGTCGGAGAAAACCTGAAATGTCGCTCCATACAAATAACATCTCCAAATCTTCAATGCACGAATCACTGCCGCAAGCTCTAAGTCATGAGTAGGGTAATTTTGCTCATGGGGTCGTAACTGTCTCGATCCATATGCCACCACTCGTCCATGTTACATCAACACACACCCGAGTCCACGTCCTGAAGCATCTGTATAAACTTCATACGGCTCTTCACTGTTGAGAATAATCAACACTGGTACTGAAGTCAACTGATTCTTCAACTTTTGAAAAGCAAACTCACATTCTTCGTTCCACTCGAACCTAACGTTTTTCCTAATCAACCTTGTCAATGGTGCTGCTATCTTTGAAAAATCTTTCACAAATTTCCTGTAATATCCTGCAAATCCCAAGAAACTACGGATCTCTACCACATTTCTCGATCGTTCCCATTCCACTATGGTTTCTATCTTTGATGGATCCACTGAGATACCATGCTTGGAAATGACATGACCTAGAAAGTTGACCTCTGTCAACCAAAACTTACACTTTTCTTTCTTGGCATGCAACTAATGCTCCCGCAGAGTCTGAAGCACAATTCTAAGATGCTACTCAGGCTCCTCCCAAGTCTTAGAATAAACCAAGATGTCGTCGATGAACACGATCATGAACTGATCCAAATAAGGCCTAAATATCCTGTTCATCAAATCCATGAAGGCTGCCAAAGCGTTCGTCAATCCAAACGGCATCACTAGGAATTCAAAATGTCCATACCGAGTCCTAAAAGTTGTCTTAGGAATGTCTTCTTCCTTAATCCTGAGCTGATGATATCTTAATCTTAGATCTATCTTTGAGAAGTACTGCAAACCTTCCAACTGATCAAACAACTCATCGATCCTGGGTAGAGGATACTTATTCTTCACTGTGACCAGATTCAACTACCAATAATCTATACATAGCCTGAGAGTCCCATCATGCTTCTTTGCAAACAAAACTGGTGCTCCCCAAGGTGATGTGCTATTTCGAATGTATCCCTTATCAGCAAGCTCCTGAAGTTGCTTCCTAAGTGCTTTCATCTCTGTCGGCACCATCCGGTAAGGTGCTATAGAAATCGATGATGTTCCCAAAAACAATTCAATACCAAACTCAGTTTTTCGATGTGAAGGTAATCCTAGTAGCTCGTCGGGGAAGACATCCTCAAATTCATCTACTACTGGAATCACTGCACGTCTATTCAAAACACTAGGCTCTCCTTCCAAATTCATGAGAAAAGCATAACAAGCTACGTTCTTCTGCCCTCCGAGACACGTTCTTATAAGACGCTCACTCATCAATCAATCACCACTACCCTGGTAAGTGATCACCGTCCCCTTATCGGACACTAGGGTTACTTTTCTAAGTTGGCAGTCCACTACTACACTGTATCTAGATAACCAATCCATTCCTAGGATTACATCATAGGATCTCATGGGGATTACAATCAAATCACTTTTCAAAATCTCATCCCCAATCTTTATTTTACAAGCTTTACAAACACTATTTACACACACCCACCCTAAGGGTGAAGCTATAACTAAGGGTTCATCAAACTCTTCTATCTCTAATCCCAAGGCATGTACAAATGAACTTGAAATGAGAGAATGACTGGTACCAGTATCGAACAACACGTGTGCTAAAGACTAAGAAACCATGATCATACTATCGACAACTGCGTTACTAGTTTGGGCATTTGAACTCCCTGATGTCATCATGTGAACCTGTACTGGAGCTTTCCCTTTTCCTCTACCAACATTGCTAGGTCCTAGGTTAGTTGGCCGATACTGTTGTGATGATGGCAACTGCACACTAGCTATACTTAGTGCTCGATACTGAGGGACGTTACGCTGAAGATTTTGCTGTTGATGTCCTTGCGCTGAATATGGCGGTTGCTAGGGAGAGAACTGATGGAATGAAAGCTGAGGGTACTGTTAAGGCTGAGGTAAAGTCTGAAGCTGGGTTTGATGACTAGCTACTTCTCCAGTCTGAAATCCTAGGCGAGCACTCCTGATCGGGCAATTCCTCTTGATGTGTCCCGGCTACTAACAATAATGACAATGGAAACTGTAGGGGTTGTTGCGCCCGCTGCTGGATGAACTGCTGCTGCTGCTGTTCGTGCCACCTTGCTTGTTCTTTCCCGAAGTTGGTTGACTACTAATGCTCCTTCTGTCGCTCCTCTATGGTCCTCCTAACATCTTGGCTCGATTCTCACAATACTGTGCGTAAGCATTTTCCACTGATATTGCTGATGACATAAGCTCTCCGAAGTTCCTAAGTCGTAGGGCAACCACCTGTCGTCGAATAGGGGCTTTAAGTTCGTCCTGGAATTTGATGCACTTTTCACGCTCCGATGCCACTACAGATGGAGCAAACCTAGCCAATTCATTGAACTTCGCTTCATATTCTCGAACTGATATATCACCCTGCTATAACCTATAGAATTCTACCGCCTTTTGATCCCTGTATCCTTGCAGAAAGTAATTATCATAGAACAGCTCCTCAAACCGATCCCAATTGAAGTTACCATTGTTTTCTAGGCGCTTTGCTTGCTTCCACCAAGTGTTAGCACCACCTTTGAACTTATATGCCGCGAACTCCACGCGATACTCCGTTGGCACACCAAGAGTATCCAGGTGCTTCACGATCGAATCTAGCCAATACTCTGCCACCTGCGGGTCCCTAGTTCCATCGAAAGTAGGTACAGATGCACGTCAAAATTTCTTAAAGTACGTATGCTGACAACTAGCCTCGGAGTCGTCAGGTTTTGCCCTTGCTGCCATTTGCCGAAATTCAACAAACATAGCTCTCATCATGCCCTCATCATTTCCAAATTTGGCATCAACTGTCGATCGACGTCTAGGTGCCATCTGTCACTTTTGAAAACAAAATTTGTACTGTTAATGGTATTTCATTGTCGTACCTATGTGTGCACAATCCCCAAGGTTCATAACCTTGAGCTCTGATACCACTCTGTCACGCCCCGAAGTACGGGAGGTGATGTGGTAGATTAATTAAGTTAATTAAACAGAGATTTAGTTAAAAATTGGGTTTTAGAGTTAAATTTATAAATAAAAATGTGATAATTTTAAAACCGTTTGTTTAAAACAAACAATTATAATATTCAAACAACAGAATAAAATAAAATAAACGTTAAGGGAAAAATAAAATAAAATAATAATAAAATAAGAGGTGAGGCAAAAATAGGTCCCACTGACCCACATCTTGTGCAAACACATGTACTGACAATATTACGATACAACCACAGTCCGAGAGAAAAGAAAGAGTTAAGAATTTACATGCCTTGATTTATTATACTACAACCTACCCAAATCCTTTACTGGTCGTAAGTCTGATTAGCGGACTCTTCTCCGATCCTCAGCTGATATCTACCTATGGGGTAAGATTTTAAAATAAATAAAACATAAGCAAAAGGCTCAGTAGGACCATTTATTTAAAACATTTAGAAAATGAACTTGAATGAGTAAATAAATAAATAGACAAATAAGTGATTAAATAATTAAATAATTAAATAAATGCAAAAATAAGGTTCCAACAAAGACTTCTCTTACCAAAGTAATTTTATAGGTTGGCTAGAAAGAATAACGTTTTCTTTTTCCTAGGCAAACCATATGTAATTCACCACCGTAGTGGCCCAGTTGGGTTTCGGGACCTACCCCAAGGTCGTGCACTACACGACCCGATCTCTGATATGGCATCATGCCCCAAAATATATATGTATATTCATGATTATTAAAATCTCTTTTTACCAAATATAATCATTTACATTCATTATGAAGTTTATTATGAAAACCACCCCAATCTACTGTTTCTAAAAAAAACATTCAATAAAATGCTCTTTCAATCAGCTATTGAAAACATTTTGATAAAAATCCCTTTTAGGCCAAAATCATTTTTAAAATTAGGTTATCAAAGAAAAAGGGGTAGAAGTCCTACCTCAATACTCGTGCCGGTGTCCCACACCGAAATCCGGGTCCGCTATACGTTAGCTCCGCAGATCCACACACAACCTTAAATGAAAACTAGGTCTATTAGTTTCTAGCGTGAGATATCCTAGGTTATTAAATCATCTCATAGTATCCTAGTGTGCTATTTAAGTTTATAAAATCATTTTATAAAGTTGGAATTTCAATCGGGGTCCAAAACAATGAAAATGAGTAAAAAATCACAAAATTTCACCATGCTCGGTCAGCCTGTCGGTGGCCCTGGTTCGGCCGGCCGAACTGCACAGTTTGGCCTGCCGGAAAGCTAAGTCCAGTTGGCCGAACTTTCCTAGGTTTGGCCTGCTGGTATGATGAATCTGGCTTACCGAACACTTGAATCCGGCCTGCCAAACACGAAGTTCGGCCTACCGATATGGAAAAATTTAAGAATTTTTCAAGCACAGGTCTCGGCCTCCTCGAGCCCAAATCTTCAATTCTAACCTGTTTTCTCAGTTCTCAAGCATGGGTAATACTCTTAAACAATAGAAGAACATAGTAGATTACTTTTTAATGCATTAAAACAAGTTTTAAACAAAATTTTTGAAAAAATCCAAAAATGAGAAAAATTTGAGAAAAATGAAAAATCTTGATTTAAATCCGTTTTTGATGAAACAATGTTTGTATTCTAGCTAATCTAAGTTCATCTAACATAGATTGAACGTTTTCTAAGCTTAGAAATGCTTAGATTTCAACATGTCAGAAAATTTGAAAAATGTAAAAAGTTTTGAAAATTTGAAAACTAACCTTGGATTAAGCTTTGATTCAAGTTTGTGGTCGCTCAATCGTGTTCCCGAGCCTTCAATCCACAATCTCGAAACTTGAAATCAAATTTTGTCTCAAAATTTTTTTTGAGAGAGAAAGAGAGAAACCGTGAGGGAGAGTGAGAGAGAGAGATGGGCGAAAGAGATAGGGGACAGAGAGTGACGAGTGAAAGTGAGGAAGAGAGAGAAGTGAGATATAAATAGAGGGAGAGAGAGACAACTGTTTTCATAAAACTATGTGTAACCGCACACTGCTTTCAAATGGGGTCAATTTAATATTTGACAAACTGTTTTGTTCCAAAATTCTGAATAACAATTTTAAAACAATTTTTAATAATTTAGAGTAATTAAAAATTATTAAAACAATAAAATAACACAAATTTAGAAATTTCACAAAATAATCAAGTTAGGTTTAAAATACTCATTATGGCACACTAATCAACCATTTTTCATTCTAATAACACTTAATAAATTTCGGGATGTTACAGGTGTAAGCATGATTTAAGGGATTTTTGTCGCAATTGAATCTTGCAAGTTACAAATTAAGTAGATGATTCTTATACTGTCAGTAATGACTAATTTTGCTAATAGGAAATTATAATTACAGACAGGTCTCCTCCTATTTTTTTCAAATACTATGACATGCTAACCACAGTATGAATCAATAACAATATAATTTTAATCACATACCAATTTTGCCTATGTTGAGTCCAAAAATTTATTTTAGGCTTAATAAACATCTGAACTTGACTTTTTCAATATCTAGACTTAGTAATGATATAGTTTTTAACAATGTCACTAACTGAGTTCATGTCGCATTTTAATGCGATACTGCTACTTGTGTAGCTCTGATTTTTAATTAATTGGTAATTAAGGATCTAATTTGCTTTAGAGTGTTTCTCTATACACTACTAACTTAATACGACACTCGAAAATTCTCATAATTAAATTTCTCATGTTATTCACATATTGAAATTCTTCTACCTTAGTTATAGTAGAATTTATCATTCAATCTATTAAATTATGATAGTTAATAAATTTAACTATAAATTTACTATAGAATTTTTTTAATATTCTTATATTAATTCCATAAATTCTTCAATCACAAAATTCATACATAATATTTGTAGGAATATCCTTGATTTAAATATGTAAACTACATTATTAAATTTTAGGATTTTTTCACCCTTTACTATAACAGATTAGGTTCTTAGTGCTCGTAACATTAATTTCTCAATTTCACTAATAATAAACTCTTGAAATTAAATAAGAGCTTACTAATTTTGTTTAACTGCATCAACATGTCTATATGTACAACTTTAGCATTGTACTCATACTTAAAATTCTAATTTATTAAATCTAAGGTTCCTCGATAATAAGCCCTATTCATCTTTAACTTTAAAGTGTAAAGTCTCCTAATCTTAAACAATTTCCTAGAAATTGTCCTTCTAATGTTCAATAGTATTGTATACTACTGAATTCACTCTAATTATGAATGTTGGAATTTTAAGTTGAATCTCTATGTTAAGTGTTTGGGTTTTTCAAGAAAACTCTTGACTTAAATTCTTAAGTTCTATATAACGTAATTAATCTCATGCTTAACTATCAAATCAAAGTCTTGCACAACTATTGAAACAAATATATTGACTTATCTAAAATCAATCATTTTCTTAGATTTTCGTGCTCTATCGTGAACATTTCTCGTAATTTTTACCGAAACTTAAACTTATAAATTCTAAACTTATATTTTCTTATGAACTCCATGGTAGTCATTGAAAAAATCCTTAATTAATTATACTTATTAATTTATGGATTTTTCTGGTCATTGCAGTTCCAAAATCCAACACACAAGCACAAAGCATATCTTTAGGAATCTAAATGACACGCTTAGATTGTCCATCTGTCTAAGGAAAAAAAGCAGTATTGAAATTCAATTGAGTTCCTAAGGCTTTCTATAACCCTTTCCAAATCTTAGATGCCAAATGTGCATCTCAAACAGAGACTATTGGCATTGGTACACCATAAAATATAACCATCTTCTCCACATACAATTAACATGGATTGAAAACATTATAATTTGTTCCAATTGTAATGAAGTAGGTTGTTTTTATCAGACAATCTACAATTACCCAAATGGCATCATGTCCCAACCGAGTTCTTGAAAATCTCATGATGAAATCCATCATTACATGGTCCTACTTCTATTCTAGAATAGATAAGTTTTTCAACTCACCTCCAGACTTTTGAAGTGTGGATTTGGGCTATTGACATGTCATATACTTGGATACAAAAGTTGCTACATCATGCTTCATTCCACGCCACCAATAATGTTGCTTTAAGTCTATATACATCTTAGAACTTCCAAGATAAATAGAAAATTTAGAGCGGTGCACTTCATCTAACACTACATGTTAGAGATAAAGATCTTCTAGTACAACTAATGTCCCTTTGCAAAAAAAAAAAAAAAAAAAAAAAAATCTTCTAGTCCTATCTGTCATCCATTTAATTGTTTAACATTCTGTAACTGTTCCCATATTATACGTAGTCCTTCATCATACCATTGTCCTTGTTTCACTTGTTGGATCAATATAAGGGTAGCTGTTATGTTAAAGGCATAGGCCCTTTCATTATCTTCACAGTATTGCAAGTCAAAGTCACCAATGGTGGCTGTTTGCCTCTAATCTTCTAATGCTAAGCTAGCCATAATTTCGTGATTCTTATGGCTTAAGCATCTGCTATTGCGTTTGCTTTACTAGGGTGGTATTAAATACTAAATCATAATCTACCATGTACTTGGCCCACCTTCATTCTCTTAGATTGAGAACTTTCTGAGTAAACAAATACTTCGATCTTTGGTGGTCGGGTGGACCTTAAATCTTATGCCATAGAGATAACATCTTTAAATCTTAAGTATGAAAACTATAGCGGCTAACTCAAGATCATGCGTGGGATAATTCCTTTTGTGGGGTTTTAGTTATTGTGAATCATAAGCAACTACTTGACTATGTTGTATTAGTATGCAACCCAATCTATTTCCTGAGGCATTAGTATACACAATTTAAGGTTCTTCCTTATTAAGAATAATAAGTACAAGTGTACTAGTGAGTCCTTGGTTCAGTTCCATAAATGCTTCCTCACATTGGTCGTCCCACAAGAACTTGACATCCTTTCTAGTAAGTCTTGTCAATGGAGAGGCAATCTTTGAAAAGTTCTCCACAGAACATCAATAATATCTAGCTAACCTGAGGAAACTTCGAATCTCTTCTAATTTTAATCAAACAAAACCTCACAAAAGTTGATTAATCGAATCCCTACCTCTTTAGTGAATAATCTACTGAAAACTTCTAACTTACAAAACTAGCTCACCTGTAAGCTCCAATCACTTCCTTAACCTTAAGAAGCACAAATATCATAAATTTAATTAGAATATTAGCTCCATAATTAGGTCAATTTATTTTATTAGTGTGCCTCGTAATTAGTGTGCTTTAAACATGCATAAATGAATCTACAATCATCATAAACTAATTTCTAACAATTTCTATATTCAAATCATAATTTGAATCAAGGTTTTGAATATTTAACCTCAAAACTTAGCCCAAAAAAGTTGTTTGATCTATAAGTTGTTAGAGCTTCGTTTAAGTGTTTTTTGTGAGAAAATGGTTGAGTTTTAGCCTTTGGGTTCTTTATGTTCTCTAGGTTTTGGCCTCTATGATGTGAAAGAAATAAGAAAAAGAATAAGAAGAGAAAGTAGAAGAAGACGTGGGTGAGTGAGAAAAAGAGAAAGCAAGAGGGAGCTTAATAAGAAAAAGAAAAGAAAAAAGTAATCAGCATTGGGATTTGGAGGGATATTGTCTAATGCTTGTGAGAATATACTGTCAAGGAGGGGGTTGGATTGGAGCTTTCATTGGAAAAGCTTAAAGCAGAAAGTATCAAATGACGTTTTATAATTAAATGAAAGTGTAGTGGCATTTTCATAAAAATATTAAAGAGGTGTAGGAAAACTTTACAAAAAATTAATAATAAGTAAAATAAATAATATAGAATAAATTTTATATAACAAAATTTTACAAAATTTAAATTATATACTATAATCAAATTAGACACAATTATACCTATTAAAATATAAGTGTTTAACATCTTTTACGTGAGTGTAATCTTATTTATGCTCAAAATCTTCCGAGAGTTTTTTTTTTCCGCTAATATTTTATAAAATGACTGGATAAGTTACAAGCAGTAGTTGAGTGGGTTTTTTTTTTTTGTAATTAATTCCAAAAAAAAAGGACAATGCGCTGTTTTCACAAATCTGTCGCCGTTCACCGTCTCTGTCTCTGCTCTTCCAACTTTTGCACACAAAAGCCACGTTCTCTTCTTTTCCTTCTCGCCTCTGCTTCTCTCTGTCTCCTCTGGAAACCCTAAACTGACCTGGTTCTTTCGTTGAATTCCTTCCACTGAAAGAAATCCAGGTCGGTTCCGAGCTCCTAACAATTTTCACATTTTTTTTTGCTTTAAGCCCTCAAAAATTTGAATTTCCACTTCGCATTTCTCGGCTGCCTTCCACAATGAACGACCTCTTATCGGTAATCTCTTGTTCTTGTTGTTTTTTTTGTCCTTAATAGCTTATGGATGGTCGATTGTTTGGACATGTTTGGAGTTTTTCTTCTTCAAATTTTGTCTTGATCTGGCCGGAAATCTGCTTGCTGCGTCCATTTTATTGAAGTTTATAACTGAACTGTTATTGTTGATTTTTTTGGGGCGAGGTTTTTGTTTGGTTGGTAAGGGTTAGAAAGCTGAGAGCGCTATTAATCGTGGGTTTTTTGTTTTTTTGTTATTATTATTATTATTTTTAATTTTTATGAGATGAACTATCAAAGCTTTTTGTTTTTTTTTTTAATTTTAAAAGAGCTTAATTTATTATGAATTGGAATTATTTCCCTTGGAAATAATTTGGCGATTATCATAAGAAACAACGAGTGATAATCTGGAATACAGAGATTTGTGGAATGGATGGTAACTTGCCAATATGTATGTGCGCTTCTGTTAATAGAAGAAAGATCCAGTCTAAGGATTGTGGGAATTGATTACGTATTTGTTAAAAAATAAATTCCAATTGTGTAATCTGTTGTTAAAAATAAAATAAAAACACAAAAAAAAAAAAAAAAAGAAAGAAAAAACTAATGTTGTGTGAATACAGGATAAAAACAAATTATTTGTTTTGAATAGGAAGCAAAATATTCTATATGTAACTACAATGTTGGAATCTAAGATATCAACATGCTTTACTAATGATCATAACCGAGATGACTTTGTGGGAGCATGAAGAAGAATAAATGTAAAGTATTAACGAAGATATTCAATTAGAAGAACAGCTCTGAACGTAATTGTAACCAGATGGCATTTTAAATGAAGTGAAATTGATTTGATCAAAGTGGAAGGCAATGAGATTGTGGGAGAAAGTGGTAGATCGTGGAATCTCATTTGTCAGTGTTTGAGGGGCAAAGGGGCTAGTGCTAATGAGAATATGCTAGTATGATTGCATCCGCCTCCCTTTCTTTCCTTTTTGTTATTAATTGTGTTCGGTAATGCTTGCATATCAAGTCATACTCGAGGATTTTTGCGTATCTCTCTGTTATGGTTTGTGATTACGTTCTCTTCTTATTCAGACAGATGTAATTGAATTCATGTAGCATGGACAAGGCTCTTAAGTTGTTTGCACTAACACAATGACTGTTTGCAGGATTCTTTTGAGATCCCTCGGGGTCAATTTTCTAGGGATGGAGATATTGAACTAGGCATGCAAGCACCGATGAATGCGGAAGATCAACGGTTGGAGAATTTCTTCAAAAAGGTGAGATACCACTTCATTCCTGTGGGCGTGGGCAATTTTATTTTCTTCGTCTACCTTTTATTTTCTTTGTGTTGATTATTACATATATAATCCTTTACATTTTATTTTTTTTAATAACATTTAAAGCTTTAATGTGTAAAGTTATCCATCTTGAATATGGTGTTTTATTTTTGATTTGCCTTGTTTTTATTTGTTTTCCCGAAAAGGTCCAAGAGATTGAGAAACAAAATGAGAAGCTAGATAAGCTGCTGAGAAAGCTCCAGGTACACGCATATCTACCTATATTACATATCACGCGTAGTTAAGTCCGTGTACACCTATAACGAAAGTTATGTTATTGTTTCCAGTTTTCGTTTTTGTGTAGTAAAATGTGTCACAGGCATTTCTTCTAGGTGGTTATAGCCTTTGGCTTGGCTTAATTCTGTTTTTTTTATTATTATTTAATAATTTATGGTTAAGTTTTTGATTCCATAACCTGTCAACTAGTTGTTCATTCTGTGTTGCATGATGAAGGCAGCAATTTAGACCTGAATAGGTATCTTTACATCCACCACCACCCCAACCCCAACCACACCACAAACCCAAACCCAAACCCCACCCCCCCCCCAAAAAAAAAAAAAAATGCCCACGCCCTGTTTCCTTAGTCTTTACAGTCTTCACTCAATTTCATGAAAATTTCAAAGGTGAAAAATGCAAAAAAATGCAATGACTCGTTCATATGCGGTGTATATTAAAGTTAAATTGCATTATGATTGGACTTAGCGTTATGTGCAATATCATGTGGGCTCCTATCTAATATGTACCCCCCCCCCCAGTATACATGTCATTTCATGTATTTAATATGTGCCCACCAAGTGTACATGTCATTAGATGTATTATTTAAACAAGTTTGTTATCTTGATCATTATATTTGGCAAGCAACTGAGCTATCGGGTAATTGAATTAACAACATAGACACTTGGAAAGTGCCATATTTTGGTAATGAGAAACTTCAGTTAATTTAATGTTGATAATTCAATTTTATGTAGGATGCACATGAAGAGTCTAAGGCTGTTACCAAGGCTCCTGCCATGAAAGGTATGCTTTACCTATGTTATATCAAAAATTTAATGTTAGTACTTTGTGTTGTATCGAAATATGGCTTTGATACCCTTTGTTTTGGAATATTTAATATTGGTACCTCCACCTGTGAGAAAATCATTTTTTTTGTACCTTGAAGCCTTTTTTTGGGATATGGAAGACAAAATTACCCTTTTGTATAGTTGATTAAAATTTTTAAGTGATAAAAAATGAAAAAAACTCCTCTGGAACTTAAATATCAATTTCATCATCTTCTTCCGTCCATCGGCAATCACAAAACTCAGCAAATCTCCTCTCCAAAAAAAAAAAAAAAAAAAAAAAAAACAAACTTAGCAAACTAGGAATCAACAAAGCCCGAACACCCCATTTCCTCCCACCCTTCTCCCGACCTCCTCACCCACCCGAAGACCCTGTCCACCCACGAGACCCCCCTTCTATCCTCTTCTAATTTCACTATGCCATCACTAGAGAAGAAAGATAATGAAGAAAAACACTTCATCACCAAAAAAAAAAAAAAAAAAAATGATCTAAAAAATTGTTGGTTTTGGGTCTCAATTCTCTCTCGCCTCTGGCTCTGATTAAATCCAGCTCACCAGTGGTGTCCTCGTCCTTCCACGTCGGCTCAGCTCTCTCCCTGCCGCCACTCTCTCAGTTGCGTTCAGATCCCGCCAATCCCAACCCTCCCAAATCCTGCTTTGAACTTTGCGACGATGATTTGACGGGCTACGACAACAGTGAAGGTTCGATCTCCTTTGGTTTGAAGAAATATGTATGGAAATTTGGTTTTGAAGAAATTGGGATCCCCTGCCCCCTCTCTCCTATGCTCAACGTCCGCTGCCGCCTTTGGGTGGATCACGGAGCCGCGGATCTATGAGAGGGGGAGGCCAATCGTGATGTTGTTGGGAGAAGAGGAACATCGTGGCAGAGGGGAGACCTTCGACTACGGGGTCAATGAGGACGGAAGCCGGATCTCCGTCGTTTGCTGTCGGTCGGCTTCGGAAGCTTGTCATCGTGGAGAAGGGTTCGCTGACGTGCGAAGAGGGGCGGTGGGTAGGGGTGGGCGGAGGGGAGGAGTTGGTTTTGGTTTTGGTTTTGTTGGGTTTTTGTTTTGTGGAATAAAAATCATATTAGATTATTTTTTCATTTTTGGTTTTTTTTTATCACTCAAAATTTCAATCAACTATACAAAAGGATAATTTTGTTCTTTCATATCACAAAAAAAAGGTTTCGAGGTACTAAAAAAAAGATTTTCTCAAAGGTTGAGGTACCCATATTAAATATTCCAAAATATAGGGTACCAAATGCATATTTCGATATAACACAGGATACTAACATGAAATTTCCCTTAAAAATAATAATAAAACATGGAATTAGAAAAGAAAAAGGAGGTAACTTTTCCTCCAGCTGACATTAAATATGGCAGATCTTAGAAAATGTTTTCCTATCTTTGTTAAATAAAAAAAAAAAAAGAGTTGCAAAGCAGGGGATGGATTCAAAATCAGGAAAAAAAATCATATGGATGTTTGCTGCAAATGGGCATTATTTTTTTGTCTTCCTTATATGATAGCTGTCCTCATTTCATAAATTCTGGCCCCCATTTGTAATCTCCTGACTAGGCGAGGACATATTATCAATATATACATTCTGGCCCTCATCTGCAATCTCCTGATTAGTTAAGTATTATCTTTTTCTTCCCTCTGCTTTAAAGACTAATGACTCTTGTCATTGTCTGAAGCTATCAAGCAGCGAATGGAGAAGGATGTTGATGAAGTTGGAAAAGTTGCTCGTTTGGTGAAGTCAAAAATTGAGGACCTTGACCGAGACGTAAAAACCAGTCATTGCTTTTATTTAAGTGGTTTGTAGGATTTGATTTGGTAATTTGATATCATTTCTCTTTTGGTTTCAGAATTTAGCAAATAGACAGAGGCCAGGTTGTGGAAAAGGGACTGGTGTAGATCGGTCAAGAACTTCAACCACTCTGTAAGTTATCCTATAGCATTGCCTTCCATGTTTTCTTTCCTAAGAAAGGGAGATCAGATATTAAGAGATAATATCAGCAAGCAAACGCTTTGTAGAGAAAATAATTCATTTATAAAATTCAGATGCTTCTGTCAAAATCGTTAAAGCCTTTAACTTGTAACACTCCATAGAGTTCTTGAATGTTGTGTTACATCAGCATTTGGGTTCCCTTTTTCTTTACTTCCTGCGCTTTATTTTTTTTCAGAGTATAGTTTTTATGGATATCAACCAAAATTTGGCTGTCAACCATTTTTGTTGCAGTGCCCTAAAAAAGAAATTGAAGGACAAGATGGCTGAGTTTCAGGTAGGTCAGACATACATCTTTTGAACAAGTTATTTCGGCACCACCATGTGTTCTTTTTTCATTCTAAATATGTTTGCAGACTCTAAGGGAAAACATCCATCAAGAATATCGAGAAGTTGTTGAGAGGCGTGTTTTTACAGGTTGAGAACTCTTCTGATGTTACTCATCAATGGCTATTTATTTCTGCAACTTGATTTATTGGATTTTTCAGATGTATACTCAAATTTTACCCTTCTCTCTTGTGGGTTTCCGGGTCATCAGTAACGGGTACGAGAGCTGATGAAGAGGTGAATCAATTTTGCTCTTATGAATCTAATAGTTCTATGTCATTCTAAGCTGAATCTCTAATTTTTTTAATTTAAAGATGTGCAGACTATTGACAGATTAATTGAGACCGGAGATGGTGAACAAATATTTCAAAAGGCAATCCAGGAACAAGGTCGATTCCGGGTTTGTCATTTTTGCCTCTCTCCTACCCTATTCCCTACTTCCTCTCTAACTAAACAAGCTGAACAGTTTACGGAACTGTATTTTTATCACACATTTCAGGCCATATTAGACCCTGCTAGCTGGATTTAAAACAAATTGCATTGAATTACCTAAATGTTCCCTTTCTCATCTCGATGCATTTCTATTTTTATATTTCATTCTTATGTTTTTGCATGTAATAAGACTGAGTAAAGGGCTAAATATTCCTCTGCTACTAGGAATCAAGTGATTGAAATCAGTCACTATCTGATTCTCGGATAGTCATCATTTATTGATTAAATTATATTTCTTGTGTTTGCAGATAATGGATACACTTGCAGAAATTCAAGAGCGACATGATGCCGTTAGAGATGTTGAGAGGAAACTTCTTGATCTGCAACAGGTACTTAATGAGTTTGTTGCACCAACACGGGGTATCAAACATGCCATATAGCACACACGCCATATATAACCTTGGCAATTTGAATTTAAAGTTAAAGCTTCAATTAGTTCAGATGTAAAATAATATTTCTTATGATAATTTGCACAAAGGTTCCACCTGTTAAGTCTTGGTTTGAGAGAGCTCATAACCGGACGTAGGTGTGATCACTGGTAATGGTTCATTGAGGTCATCTCATCATGACACAAGCACGTGCTTAGTCAAGTAATGTAAACGGCTAAGTTGTCTGTTGACTAGTGGTGAGCCAATCAGATGGCCTTCAAAAGAGGTGTTAAGAGACTCGGTAGAAAAAGCCAATGGGCTTGAATGATCATAAAAACCCTTTAAATGTGCTTATTACTCACTCATCGGTGGCTTCCTAGATCTCGGTCCATTGTTTCAGATAAAGAAAGGAATTGAGGATGTCCTGAAAAGAGCAAAGCTAAGGGGCATTGTGAGCCCCCAGCTCCGTTTGAGAGGAAGGTGGCTCGCCCAAGTGTTTAAGGCCCATCCTTCTCTCATGCAGGGTTGGGGACTCTTGGAGCCCTTCAGCATTTTCTTAATTCATGAAGGGGGCTTTTAGGTTGTACCGAGAATGAGAAAGAGTCCATGTTTTGGATGGTAGAGCATATATTAACTTTAATTATTTATGTGAAATTGCATGTACTGCATAGATATTCCTGGATATGGCAGTGCTGGTGGAGGCACAAGGGGACTTACTTGACAACATAGAAACACAGGTACACAGGTCTTGAAATGAACTGAGCATTATCATTGATACTTACATGGGATGGAATATCAATCCCTTAATGAGAGTTTCAGTCGAGTAATGTGATCATGCAATTTCCTGTTCCAGGTTTCAAGTGCCGTGGATCATGTGCAACAAGGGAGTACTGCTCTTCAAAGGGCCAAGTCGCTACAAAAGAGCTCCAGGAAGTGGATGTGCATCGCAATCGTCATCCTTCTTATCATTGTTGTAATCATTGTTGTGGCAGTCCTCAAGCCATGGAGCAATAACAAGGGCGCTTAACTTCCTCACCATTTGTAAGATATGTCATTTTAATGAGATGACGATTAGTTCCTGTTGGGAGCTCCAACTCGTCCTTGTGAATTATTTGTTCCTTTCTAAATCCGGCTTCTATTTATTTTTGTGGCAATGAGTGAAAATGTATTTTTTTTAATTTTTTTTCTTATGTTTTCAGTGTGAAATTAACATATACCATTCAATTTTTTAATGCACAAAAATGAATTTTTTGACTGGTTTGACAAGGTTTTTAATGTTATTTTTTGTGAAGTCATTTATTCATGGGAAAATCAGGCTTATGCCGTTTAACGTTCACTAGTGGGGTATCAACTTTTGCATAACAATAGCTGCAGAACAAAAGGGCTAATGATGTTGGTCTAGGTGGATATAATTTCGGGTTAGTTTTAAATTTAACCGTCCAAAAGGGGATTTCACTTCAGCCCCTGCAAATCAAAATGTCACAAAGTTGGTCCCCAAATTGGAACGAGGTTATAGGTATTGGTCTTACGGTGCTTTTTTGAAGCCTTTCTTACGATTGATACACATTCTCGAGAGTTTCTTGTTATTACACTTTTAAAAAGTCGTTGATTGACCTTTCAATACTATAGATGTAGGACCCATCTAGCTGAATGATGGTTGAAAACGTCTTATGCTTATACTTGTATTTATAGGCAAAGGCTTCACTTAATAATTTTGGAGCGTAAAACGACGTTAGTTTAATTGAACAAGAATTTGGGAATGTATTACATGGACTTATTGGATTAAATCGTTTGAAGATGATCATGAAATAAATTCTTGTTGAAACATGTGCATTGTGTCTGCGCATTCATTATGTTCCCATTTCGGGGTAGAGGAAGAGACGTGTGAAGCTGAAGCGAAGCCGTCGGTTCAAGGGGTGGATTCGGTATTAGAGGCAGTGGTTGGGATTTCTTTGAAATCGATGCGGGGTTTGACCTCGTCCAATATGATGAAGCTGCAATGGTTAGTGGGCCATGTCACGCCCCGGAGTACGGGAGGTGACGTGGTGGTTTAATTAAGTTAAATAGATGAAGATTTAGTTAAAAACAAGGTTTTAAAATCAAATTTATAAGTAAAAATGTGATAATTTGAAAAATCATTTGAATAGAATAAGTTAAAGAAATAAAATGAATCATCGTTATAATT
>CAMOHE010030661.1:0-23648 GCA_946598075.1 Artocarpus hirsutus
TGGATGGTAAGTTTTCCAATGGTGAGATAATGGAATGTAAGATAAAAATAATTGGGAAGGTAAGATAGAACTTGTCCTTAAGCCGATTATGAATAATCCTATGGGGATACGATATACTCTGATATGTCATGGAGACTTAGCTATACGGGCTTCGTAATTCTATAGAGTTCGAGAGTGCAGCTCCAAGCTTTTAGTGGAGTAGCGTTGGAGTTGATAATTATGAAATGTATATTTGGGATATTGGGTTTCATAATTATCGGGAGCTTGAACTATATAGGTTCATTTGGTCCCCTTTGCTAGCTCACAAAATCCTGTAACGATACGGCATGCCTTTCTAATTATTGGTGACTTATGTCAGATTTATTAGATTTGTTGAAATTTGAAAGAATCAAATAGTTCATGTCCGTTTATCGGTTGAATTAATTTTGTGACAAAATTAATTCAAGATTAAACTTGTTGAATTACTGGGATCGGATAAGTCTTGTTTGTTTATCAGTTGATTTAATTTTAAATAAATTATATCAAGATAAACTTGTAGAATTATTAGGAATCTATTTATTTTCCTAGAGATTATCTAGATAAAGTTGTTTTAATTAGATAACTTATCTATTGGGTTATTTGAATTGAAACTGGGACTTTATCCTATAGAATCTCGAGTGAAAAATAAAAGATTCGCTGAGATTTTTTTTTGGCAGTTCGACATGCCGATCTTAAAGTTCGCCTGCTGATGGGGCAAGTTCGGCCTGCCTATGAGAAAGTTTGGCCTACCTATGAGAAAGTTCGGCCTGCCTATATGCAAAATAAAAATCATGCATTTTTATGCAGATTTCATCCGATATTGATCCGAATTTGATTCTGATTTGATTTTTTGAGACCTTATTTGATAAGGAATAACCCTAGACCCAATCTCTAAAAATAGAAAGTGAGTCTCATAAGTTATTTAGATCAATTGAGAGATTAAGAGTGATACTCTGCTGGTGAGAATCTAAAACTCCTTGAGAGCTCTTGTTCACAAATCACAAACACTAGCTTTGGGTTCTCTCAATTGGTTGGAAGGAGAGTCACCTTGAAGAAGAGCTGTACGTGTAAGCCCACACTCACTCTGATCGTAGATAGAGAATAGCAAAGAAGACCAGCTGGTTGAGGTTCTTCTAGAACATTACTTCTCTACACAGATTTTGAGTGCTTTTCGGAGTGAATACAAGGTCAGTAAGATCTGATTAATTTATGCATATAGCATGTCAAACTTGTGTTTTGGAAAATACTCTGATATAAAATTTTTAAAATTCCGCTGCATACTATTTTTTCAACAGTTGGTGAAAAGAAAATAATGGAAAACAATGACGGAGAAAAGACTAACTTTGTCAACGAGACTTCTAAGATGATTAAGTTGATATGAAAGAGAATAGAGACCGCTTAAAGCCATCCAAAGTGTTATGCAGATAAAAGAAGAAGGCCCTTAGAATTTGCTATAGGCAATTATGTGTTCCTAAAGATTGGGTCGATGGAAGGAGTCATGAGGTTTGGAATGAAAGGCAAGCTGAGCCCAAGATTCATCGGACCATATGAAATCGTAAAGCGGATTGGCAAAGTAGCTTATCAGTTAAGATTGCCATAAGAGATGTCATCTATTCATGATGTGTTCGATGTTTCAATACTCAAGAAGTATGTCCCAGACCCTAGGCACGTGATTAAGCCACAAGTGATTAAAATATGAAAAGACCTTAATTACAAAGAAAAGCCAATGGAGATTTTTGATCGGAAGACTAAAATCATGAGGAATAAAGAGATTCCTTTGGTCAAGGTGTTATGGCGAAATCACCAAGTAGAAGAAGCTACATGGGAATGTGAAGATGACATGACGGTTAGATACCTACAACTATTCTGAGTTTTGAGGACAAAACTCTTATAAGGTAAGGGGAATTGTAACACTAGTCATTTTTCATGTAATGGTTAATGATAGACATTTAACGATGTTAAGTATTTTTCCTTATGAATAATGTTACGGAACATTTATTTAAGTATTATGACAGGTGACAATCACGTGAAATTAATGTACTCAAAGTGTTCATGTCACTTATAATGTATGTATGACAAATATTTAATATTTTATTCTTGGTATCTTCAAACTGGCACTTCTGAATTTATTTTCTAGAATGGCATGCCGAAGGATTTAATTGGCAAGCCGAACCTACAACTTCGGCAGGCCTAATTAAGTCATCGACAAGCCGAATGCGGTTGACGAGAAATCAGCAAATAATTCTAAACTTTTGTGACATTGATGATTAATTTAATTAGTTGAGAAAATTCTAAATAATTGATATATTTTATCTCTTTTCTTATCCATGATTAGGAAAGGTTTGACTTTTTAAAAGAAAAGATTTGATTTTTGTGATAAGGTTTCCTAATTTGAAAAGATAAGATTTGGTAGTTAGAGCAAATCTTGGACTTTTTCCTTATCTCATCCCACCCTACACGCATACCTCATCTTTTTAAAAGAAAATCTGCTACAAATATAGAGAAGACTACTTTCTTTTCACACCATTCTCCATTTACATGCATATCACCCTCCGTCCCTCTCTCTAAAATCGTTTTTCTCTCTCCCTCTTTCTCTAAAATTTTCTTAGACACTCTCTTCCTCTCTACACATTTTCTTCCCCTTTTCTCCCTTATATTCCTGCAAATATTTAAATGAAATATTGGGTTTCGCTTAGACTAAAATGAAGAAAGCTTGAGAACAATTGTTTTGAGGTAAGAAACTCATTGTAGACTATTCCTGAAATTGTAATCTCTCTTTAATCCGACCCCCATAACTTTGTCTACGAATTTCCATTTGCTATGAAATTTTAGTATGATATTTATTATATGTTATATGATATTCCTCAAAATTTCACACCATTTGGAATTTTCTATGTTAAGATATAAAATTTTTATTCTTTGCCACTCATGGTGTAATTGTTGTTGATTGGCAATGTTTCACAAAAACGCGGTCAATGTTCAAGGGACAAATGAATTGTGATTTAAATGAAATTTTGCAAAAAATTCATACATATGTTAGGTCATGATCTAGAAAATTTCTTGGTGATTTGATAAATATTTGATGAGTTCTTGAAATTTCTTTAAGATTAGGTTTTATGGCTGTCTATATAGTGAATTCTAGACTTCTTGCTTATGTGACCTATTTGTTTGACCAAACAAATTTATTTGTTAATGAAACTTTTTGTATATTGTATTTATATGTTACTAGGTTGTCATAAAAATTTTGGGGTCAAAGTAATTTTATTTTAATTGTTTGAGTATGATGATCTTGTGTTGCTCACTGCGTTATGTGTTTAAGGTTTATTTTGTCTCTGAATTCTAATGTATATTTTGAATTGTTGAAAATTTATTGAAATTAAATTTTGGATATATTATAGTTTTAGTTGTCTATTGTATGTAGGATTTTTATGAAATTATTTTAGGATATAGATAATTTATTTTATAAGCGTATGTTAGGGCTGCTCACTGTTTTATTGTTGCTGGCAGTTTTTGTGTTGTGTGTACTGTGACTTATTTTAATTGTCTATTGAAATTTTTATAGATAAAAAAAATTAGGATAATTCATATATATGTTAATTATGTCCTTGCAAAATCTTATGCCTTAATTGTACATGAATTGTGAGTTATTAAATTATGAATATATAAAGATCAGACAAGAATATTTATAAGTTAGTAAAGTGTATTTTTGCACTTGTATTTCTTGAGACAGAAGTATGAATAATGTCATATGGTTTTAGATGATTTCATGAGAATGAAATTTGTTTTTTATTTGTATATGATGTATGACATGAACACACTAAGAAGTGAGAACATCAAGACCGCGGCGATATCATCTAAGGTAAGGTTTGAGTAAGCAAGTCAAATAAGTGCATTATCGCCTCAACATGATAAAAGTTTACGAAAAAGTTTTGAGAATATATTTTATAATAATTTTTAAGTTTGTTTTTACATATTGTTTCTCATGAAAAAAAAATCTTGTTGTAACAAGAAGGTTTCACGAATGTTTCAATGATGAGATATGTTAAAAGTATATCTATATATGTATCACTTAATTAAGTGTTGCACACCCTATGTTTATGTTTATGTCTATGTTTACGATGTCTAAAGTTGGATTTGTCATGTTTGGTTTGGGATTAGCTACCCCTCTCCTTTTATGGTGACGTGCCTACGATAATGATAATGGTGCAACACTTGGGACCCCAAAGATAAAATGAATGAAGTTTTAAAATGGATAATGATAATGAAAGATATGTTCTATATGAAATTGTGCCAAGTGCACTATTATGTTTATGACGATTATGATTATGTTGTTTCGTAAAGGTGTTCATAAAATGTTTTGAGTTGTGAGATAGGAAAGTGTACTTCCTAAACTTTTGCTTACTTAGTTTATGATTATGTTGCAGATAAAGATAAGAGGACTATGGAATAGGTGGAGGGCAAAGACAAGCGTGTAAGCAAGGAACGATGGATTGAAACGGAAGAATGCCAAGATAGAAATTTTTCATTTAAAAAAAAGGTTTCTGAACTATGATTCTATTTCTTTGTATGTTAAATTTCTACACTATCAAGTACAAAGACTTGTTTTTACATTGTATTGATTTTGTAGAAGATCGAACTGTCAATTACCCTGTATCGACCTGCTGATCTAAGTGTTTTAAAACCACTATGTTGTAGTGCCTTAGACGGCCTGTCGGTTGTTGAAGTTCAGACTGTCGCTCATGTTTGGCCTGTCCATGTTCAAAGTTTGGCCTACTGAACTATTTTAATAGATTTTAGAGTTGTTTCAAATTTTATTTAAATTATGGTCTCATTGTTTTTGAATTGGTGAACTATTTAAAAATTTTATATATGAGTAGTTTTAATATATGATTGTATATATATAAATGTTATAAAAATATACATATATATGTATGGATTTTGGGAATATGTTCATCAAATTATGTTTTTAAATTCAAATAGTTTATCTTAATTAATGAAAACAAGAATGAATGTAACGACGTCTGTGACGTCCTTAAGGTGGCGTTACATGACGTTTGTAGCTTGGAGCCTTGGAACATTAACTTTGAAGTATTTTTATTATATGTTACCCCTTTTAGTGTTGATTGATTTATATTACATCTAATAAAACTATTTGGATGAGTGAGAGTAGCCTAGTTGGTTGTAAGTCCATTCATTCCAACCATAGGTTGAGGGTTCGAGTCATATTAAGCCCTAATTGATAAGAAAGCAAAAAAGCTAATATACCCTCGTTTTCATATTAGAGTCTTTTTACACCTTCTTTCTCTTTCTCTTTCTCTTGGTCTCCCTCCTCTTTTCTTTTCTCCATTACCTACAGCCAAGCCCCTCTCTTCTCTCTTTTTTCTCCATTGCACTACTGCCAAGCTCATGTTGCCGCCACTGCAACATTATGTCATGCATTTGCTGTTGAATCCCATGCAAAATCAGGGGGATTCCAACGCTATTATTCTCACTGATTCCAATGTACCCTGGTCTAGTTTGCAATGTCATCGCACAATTGTTGACGTAGATTTCCTTATCATGATGTCATAAGGAACTAACACAAGTAAGATTGCTCAATTGTGAACTCTCATTCTGCAACTATGAATGGAGCCATGGAGATCTCACATGTCAAGATGAAGGCCATTAGCAATCTACAGATCACCACCTCATGCCTCGATAGCTACATGGAGATTGCATATGAGATCTCCTCTATGCATAGGGAGATCTATAGATCTCCTCTCCCATTGCAATAGTCACATGGAGATGTTTGAGAGATCTTCCCATGTGCATAGAGTGCTGGTTGAATTTTTTAGTATTTTTTGTTTGTGGATTCGTAGAGTTAGCAAAGTTTTTTGTGCTTTTATATGTTTCATTTTATGTTTTCATATTTTGTATGAAATTATGATTAATCTTTGTGAATTTTTTGTTTTTTTAAAGTATTTCATTGGTCTTCATTGCCATAAATGATGGTTTTCGACAGACACCGGTTAGTATCCATATTAGTAACTACATCGAATACCAAATACGAACAAATAAACCAGGAAGATGCTGGCTGGTAATCATGGCGAATACCAAATATAGGCCGTGACTGTAGCAGGTGGTAGATACTGGTCGATAACTTGAGGATATATTCGGCATTTTTAAATATAATATGATGATGTGACATGATATTCTCCATGATTATTATCTTTTTGTAGCATAAGTCAATCCAAAACTTAAATTCGTTGCATACATGTCACACTTTTAAAAAATATGTTTATTCATACCATTCTTCAAAAAAGTTATGTTACACTACTAGTCATATTACTTTTTTAAATAATTATTGTGATTTGCTTAAATCTTTTTTCAAAGTAATTTAAATAGACAAATCCTAATAGTCTTTTAACTTTCTCTCATTAATTTAAATATTATTTAGTGGTACAATAAGTGTCAAATATATGTGACATTTATTAAAAGTAAGTCTCAAAAGGTAACATTTATGGAAAATCCCCTAGTTTAATTTTAAAACAGAAATAATCTATCATATATATATATATACACACACACACATATAGACGGTTAATTATTTTATGCAAAGATTTTGACATATAAATCTATTTAATTTTTTATATTTTTGTGATTGATGTATATTTTTATAGATTGTTAAATTTCCAAAAACAAAAAGAAAGATAAAATAATGATAAAAAAGAGAATTAGAAGATAAAAAATATATAAAATGAGTGTTTAGTTGATAGGTGTTACAAATGTTCACAAACGCAAGTGCGCAACATCATTGTCAGGTAATAAATTTCGTAGAAACTAGTATCATCCTATGAGGGTAAGAAACGACTGATTTATATTAACTACCGAAATTGTGTCAATTCTAACTTTATTTAAATAAATCAAAAAAATGAGAATTTTTATTAAAGTAAAATTAAACAATTAAAGTAAAAAATGAAAGTAATTATTAAAATTAAGAAAATTCAATTTTAACAAGCTCTAGGGTTTCGATTTCACCAAATCTATCATGCTCAAATTTCTAATTTGCAATTAATCAATAATTATTCATATGCTGACAATGAATTTCTCTAATTTAATTATTAATCTTTTTTAAGCATCAATAATCATATCTCAAACTACAAATCTTACATCTCTGTCAAGATTTTAACATGTGAAAATTTACTAACAACAAGAAATCACAAACAATGCACGATCCTCATAATTATTTCTAACATATTATATTCTGATGGCGTCACAATCATGGGGCATATTCAACCATCATTTCCCAATCTTAGAATAAAATACCAAATCATGCAAAAATTGGCCAGATAAGTATATGCTTTAGGAATAGATTATAATACTTGGCAATATGGAAAAAACATCAATTAAATTGAAATTTGAAAATTATTAATAATCATGGTTCAGCTGCATCGTACCCCTAGACTAGGAAATTAAAACATGCTAGAAATGTTAAACATCCTCATAAGAGTCTTAAACATTAGAGAAGATCAAAAGAAGACACTATTTTTGAGATTAAAGCTAAAATTTGTTTTTGGGTGATTCTTCTTCTCCCTCGTTGCACATAACCTCTCCTCTATTCTTTGCTACCAAAAGGTACAGAAAATAACCCTAAAACTACCCATCCATGAAATGGAAGTTGCTAGACCTCCAAGATCCATTGCCTACTCCTCCCGCTCTCTTGATCTTCTCCGTCGCCAGCATAAATATCGACGAGCAAAGTGATCTCTAGAGATGAAAAAATTGAAGCAGTTTTGAGATTCAAAGGATTTGTTGTTATTTTGAGCAAAAAAAGAGGGGAGAAAAAAAAAGATTTGTAGTTTTTGTGAGATTTAGTGTTGTGTGTGAATTTTTTTTTCTATTTTTCTAGCATTTGGTGGTATTTACCAGTGGTCGACGGTTCGGCGAAGTCGTTGATGAATTTTTGTATTTACTTGTTAATATAATATTAATAGTTTAATATTGTATTTCTTGGCCACCAGCTTGTTATCCTAAGAATAGCTACCTAAGAGGGAGATATATTGGGATTTTAAAACTTTTTAACAGTTATGAAATTTCCTAAATCAATCACGCAAGTAAATTTAATTCCACAATACAAATAAATAGTTCAAACAAATTATATCAACAAAATATAAATGTGCAAAATTAAAGGAGTAAAGATAGAGAGATACAAATGCTATTTATAGTGGTTCGATAACATGCCTATGTCTACTGTCGCCGAGCAAGACCTTGACTCGACCTCTTCCACTATTTCGATTGTCTTTTTGAGGTAATCACTCCTTGTACAATCCTATGACTTTGTCTTCCCGAAGCTCACCATAACCTCTTACAATCGTCAATTTTCCATGGAGACTGATAAACCAAAACAACCTGATAATTTAACATGGAGATTGGCTAACCAAAAACATACCCTAAAATTGCTAAGGCTTTGGAAACCTAATTTACTCAGTTTACAAGGATTGAAAACTTTTAAGCTCTCGCTTGTAACTCCTAGAAATGGATTGAATACACTTTGAAACAAGCTAGGATATGATCAAGCACACAAGAAAAGTATTTAACAAGTTTGTCTCAAATATTGATCAAAGGCTTATAGACCACTTAGAGATTGTTACAATGATTATTTTAGGTGTTCCTCATACTTAAAAAGGTCATAAACGAGGCTATTTATAAGCAAATACTCGAAACTAGCCTTTTATGACTGTTTGAGGTGCATTTGCAATGGCTAAAAAACTAGCCATTGGAGCACTTGATCGACTGCCATATACATGGCTTGATAAACTGACCTTGCTACACGAGCCAGCCCAATTTGGGTTGGGGCGATCGACCGGGCCTAATATAGCCCAACACGAATTTAGTCTAGCCTAACCAAGCCTAAGCCTCTCATAGATGTCCTCAACAAGTGTCCAACACTATGCCATTTCGTGTCTATATATCCTATCATTATGTATTAGAGCTCATTTCTCTGAGCTTATTCTCTCTCTAAACTCATCCTTTTCTCTAGTTTCTCAAATCTTCTCCATTCTCTATAGATCTTCTTCTTTTTCTCTCTAAATGTTTCCAAAATTCAACAATTTTCTACCTCAAATATTCTCAATCCATGCCTAGATTACCCATCAAGCCTCAAATCTTCTTCAAATTCCAAAAAAGCACCTATAATTTTTACCTTGATTTTCTTTCCTATTTTTTTTTCTTTCTTTTTTAATAGACCTAAAATATCAACATCTGAGGAAATATTTCCTATCACTTTTCCAAAAAGTTCTCAAAAAGAAATAAAAGTCTAGGATCACTCGACTACGGATCGTCATGCCTAGTGATGTAAGGATGTTGATAAAAGGAAAGATTTGACTGAGTGACTTTATTCAAGATGTCGGCTTACTAGGTATGGGTATTAGTTATAGTGCGATAAAAAAAGATCCCGTGCTATCGAGGTCACATGTAACAAATATAGATGATAGAAATGTAATGGTAAATGTACTTTGATGGATTTATATCAGTAAATAAAGAGGATAAAATCAATTCCTACAATGATGGACTTTCTAAAGAGAGCTTGGTTGACCTCTCTGCTTCTCTTCAAAACCATCTAAGTGGATATGTCCAAGGTGTAATTTCTAAAATTTACCCCGAGTTCCATGCGGAAAGACAACACTTCAAGAATGTGACATTTAAAGTCCATATTTGCCAAATTATAAGAAAACTAGATTGGGAGTAAATCCTCAATCCATAGAGGTTGTTTGAGTATTTTGAGTATTGATTGCTTTGAAATCGTTACAATAGATGTTTAATAATTTGTCTATTTTTTGTTAAAAAAAAAAAAGAGTGTGTTTCTACGTCTTGAGTATTTGTTTATTTTAGATTGTTACAGTAAGTGTTGAATAATTAGTGTATGTTTTTTATTTTATTATTTTTTAAATAATATCTTATCTAGACGTGTAGATGCATCATGTGTTGTACTATAATATGTTTTGAAATTTTTGAATATAGTCTAGATGTTTTAAGATTTGAATTTACATTTTCAAAAGTTGTAAAGTAAGTTGTTGTTTTTGACAGCTTTCTAGATCGATGCCCGTTTGTCAAAAAGTTGTACAGTCTTGTCAGAAAGTTTTTTGTCTTTTTATTATTATTATTATTATTTAGTATGTTTTTGTCAAAGTGTCTTTGGTGTATGTTTTTATTTTATCATTTTCTTTTAAAAAATAATAGCTTATCTAGACGTGTCAGATGCGTCACGTGTTGTACTGTAATATGTCTTGAAATTTTTGAATATTGTCTAGACGTTTTAAGATTTATGTTTTACTTTTTCAAAAGATCTATAGCAAAATTGTCGTTATGACAGCTTTTTAGATTCGATGCTCATTTATCAAAAAGTTGTACAGTCGTGTCAGAGTATCTTTTGTCATTTTGTTTCAATTGTCAGAAGTTGTACAGTCCGAGTCTTGTTTTTCAAAGGTTGGTTGATTGTGTGTTTACTTTTTTAAAGTTGTTTAGATTTGGTCTTTTTTTTTTTACATACCTTATTTTTTGACTTTTTATCTGTACAATATCACATCTTATCTTTTTTCTTACCTGCACACATTTTTTTTATATTGTAAAATGACCTGCCATCACCTACCTATCATAACTCCTTAGTCCTTTGGCATTTCCATCTTCTTTAAGATTCCATTCAAGACTCGGTGTTTAGGCAGAGTGGACTTAAAACAAAAACAAAAAAAAAATCAAATAGTAAAAAAAAAAAGAGTCAATCTATCATAGATGCCAAGCAAGTCTTCCTCCCATTAATCTAGGAAAATCGAAACCATATGTGTCTTTTATGGTTTTAGTCCTAGTAAAGGTAAAGTCTACTTAGAAGCTGCAAAATACTTATGACAAGTATTAGCACGTAGGAAGATTAACTTGATTTATAGGAGAGGTAACTTAGGGTTAATGAGAAATGTAGCAACAGTAGCACATTCTAGGGGTAGCCATGTTGTAGGGATTATCCCTCATCTTTTAGCTGAGAGGAACCTCTGTGGGAAAACTATAGATAAGGAAGAAAGAGTTTTGAATATCTCTAAACGCCTTGAAAACATGAACCATAACGCCGACGCTTTCATTGCATTGCTTGGTGGTTTAGGCAACCATGAAGAGTTATTCATAGTTGTTAGTTGGAGTCTGTTGGGCATTTACTCTAAACCTGTAGGTCTTTTGAATGTAAATGGTTTTTATGATGGTCTTTTAAAGTTTTTGGATTACACTGTAAAAGAAAACTTCATTACAAAGTCGAGAAGATTAATCTTTGTTACTGCTTTAACAACAGAAGAGCTACTTGACAAAGTGCAAGTCATTCACCAGAGTTCAACACTGTAACATCCATGCTTGATTGGAAGAAAAAAAGCACAAAGCAACTATCGGATTTGAACCACCACTTGTAATCTTTTAGTTTTATCCACAACATATTCGTCTATATTTCTTGTGTCCTAAAAAACCGCTTTCCTCTAAATCTTGTATTTTTTTGACATGCTGTTATTAAAACCTTTATATTCATTGACTTTGATGTCGGGATGACTGATATTACAGAATAACTAGTACTCTCAAAATACATCTCGTCTAAGGTCCAATCTTTTGTTTATTGATGCCCTTGTATTCTGCATGCATGCACGCATAATTAGGATAGCTGATTATACAGAGTGTTTTATACTTTCGAAAAATATCCACTTCATATATATAATATATTGCATTCTGTTAATGTTTTGTTTTAAATGTTTATATTTTGAGAGAGAATAGCTGTTTATGGGACAACCTGCCAAACTTGTCTTCAATTTTGGATTCCTTTTAAACTCTCTATATATTATTTTAATATGTGTTTTTAATATAAATATTTGTATTGTTATATTATTATTGTTGTTGTTGTTGTTTTTATTTTTATTACTAAAGAAAAAACTATACTAAAGGAAAAAAAAACTATATTAAAAAAACCCGAAAAAAGATAATAACAAACAGATGAAAGTAATTAACTCCCCCACAATCCAAAAAAAAAAAAGATGAAAGTAAAGCATTAAATTGTTCGTGTAGTGTGATGCATAAACAGAAAACCTTTTCTCATCACTTGCATTAAAGCTTAAAACCTCAAAGGACCCGCCAGCTTTCCTTGCAGTCCTTTTTCCATGGAGCATCCACTTTCTCGTTCAACGGAAAAAATGCAAGTCTGGTGCATAATTTTTTATTCAAAGTTGTGACTGTGATGGACTACAATCATTGTTAAAGCTTTTTCTCAAACCGGGAAAAGTACCACCATGCAAAAATTTCCTGCCTACCAATGCTTTTCAATGTTAATTTTCTGAACTCCCTTTGAGGAGCCCACATATATTAAAAGGAAACAAGAAAAAGTCACAAATTTGATCAAGACGTGCACCTCGATTAAGTGACAAGTGTTGGTTTACAATCTGAATAAAGGAAAGCTAAATGAAATTGACCCCTTTGGGAGTTAGGACTCTCATAATTGAAGAATAAACCCCCTTTTTTTCATTTATTTTTCTGAAATTATGTACTACTATTGATGGGTTGTCAAGTACTTAACCTTCTCGTGTACCTTGATGCCCCCTAAAAGTTGAGGGGAAAAAAAGAAACGAAAAACAAAACAAAACAAAACAAAACCAATTAATAATAAGTGAGAGGCTATATTCTTTCAATCGACAGGGTCAAGAGAAAGAATCCAATCAAAATCTAAGAGCAGCTATCTAACAGATTGCATGGTGATAGAAACTAGGACATGAATATGTCAAGGTTTTTTTTTTTTTTTTTTTGACGGGAATATGTCAAGGTTTGCGTGCTACCAACTAATCCCTTGTATTATACTCGATTTTGTACTTTGATTCCCTAAATTATTTTTTCTACCAATTTAGTATTTTTTTTTTCAAGGGCAATTTGGTTATTAAGGTCAAGGTAAAACACTAATATGCAATAAAAGGATTTTTTGAAATTAAATACCAAAAACCTCCGTCAACTATAGCTCTTATAACATGCCCCCAATTTTCAAGCCGTAACATTGTTTCTCAATCTATGAAATAGTAATAAAAAAACTCCTTATGCAATAATTTTCAATTAATATTTACATATAATTAGCATCTACAAATAAATGGTTAATTTCAATAACTCTATTATGTTAAACATAACTAATCTAAAGTTATAAGTTAATGTAATTTAAAACGTAAAAGTATTTTAGCAACTCTTGTTTTTGCATGATGCGTGTTATTTCTGTTGAAAATCAAAACATTCTAAGTTTTTATTACTATTCTATAGATCGAAGGAAACAATATTGTGATTTGAAAATCGAGAAACACTGTTGTAAGAACAATAATTGAGGTGTACACATAAGTATAAATTAATAAAGTGCTGAGTGTCCGAGTGTTACATCATTCGTCATACAAATGGTCTATCTCCCTGCACATGGATCTTCTGTTATCTACTTGAAGAAGGATCCATAATTCTTTTGTTGCATCATTAATTTTAGGTTCAAAATTTAATAGAGAATTTGAAAACACCAATAGAACTACAAAATATAATTCAAGCCTAGTTTTACCACAACGTTTCTAGTCACAAAATTTGGACCCAAGGGCCGACCAAAATCCAAAGAACAAAAATATCGAAGACGTATTACGGCTAAACATCTTTATTATTATCATTATGTACTCTCAAGTTTAAATTGTTCTTTCCACTGTTTGAATCCAAAATTAAATTTAAATCAATGGATTACTACACGAACTGCAACCCAAGCATCTTGGCTAATTAAATTTCACTCCAACCATATTTAAATCATCTCACACAGCTTTAGAAATCTAAACATCTGGGACAAATATTAAAACAATCGTAACTCTTAAAACTATTTCCTATAGTAATAGAAGACCCAAGTAGAGAGAGAGACATTCAAAGATCAAAGCTATGACAAATGAGAAAATGGCAACAAAAGATATTTAAGACTGTAAACCGAGCTAAACCACGTACTTAACGGCTTTACACTAAAAGAAGATTAAAATCCCCTAAAAAAAAAAAAAAAAAAAAAAACGAAGAGATTAAAAGCCATGGTGAGAGTTGTACAACAGAAATGGCAAATTCCCCATTAAATAAGGGCATTCATTCGCATTAGAAGCAGATCTTAAAAGCCATGTCAAAAACCGTGTTGCATTCGGTTTGACGTGGTATGAATTTTCCTCATAAAATATATACAAGAATTTAACACCAATCATTTTATATATGCTGTTGGCATGTTTTTCCAGAGTTCATATACAATGGGACCATGAACTTACCTTTTTATACCATAACCAAGAAGATCATTTCAAGTACCACTCTCCCTTTCGAATTTTAAGAACTCTCGCAGTCAACTGATAAAAGACCAATCCACTCGCTCAACTTTGTTAGTGTGCCGTTCAAGTGAGTCATTACCAGACAGCACCTAAATTTGAACACTAATTTAACCCACAAAATCATGCAAAAGTTGCCCTCCAATGACATCCCTTCCAAAGTTCCGATTTTGAGCTTCGAAAGTACTCATTACGTTATATCCCTCATTGTTTCCTTCAAGACCAAGACCAAAACGTTGAGCTGCGTTTATAGGGAAGGGCTCTGACAATCCGATACCATTGTTTTGGTGAAGCCCGAGAGTTAAAGAAACCCCGTTACTACCACCCACCATGCTCATGCCAGCAGCACCCACTTGCAAATGGCTTGGCAAGTTGTCATATGACAAGTTCATTTCTTCGCTTCCCAACGGCATGTTAGGAAGTTCATTTCTGGTGCGTTTGGAGGTGTCTTGGACCCTGTGGGTTGACGTTGATGGATTTTCAGAGGAGGCAAGCGAGTTTGCTGAAGGCATATGATCGATTGGTCTGTTGGCGTTTCGATCCTCTCTCTGTGAAGATTTTTGTGCTTGGCGTGTTTCCAGCATATGTATTTCCTCTACCATAGGCTTCCAGAGCCTTACTCGTGCATTGATGAACCAATTTGAAACCTGATTCACAAGGGAACAAAACAAGTGTTTGAGCATGGCCTCAAATTGTATAATGACATCATTTTTGCATCCTTTAAATCCATAGTATATGGTACAAGGACTTTATAGAAAATGGCAAACCTGGCTCCGGGATAGACCAGTTTGTTTAGCCAGCATCAATTTGTCAGTATCAGTAGGGTATCTGCAACCAAAAACAAAGACAGAAAAGTGCTAAGAATAGCTAGTTTAACAATCAATTTCTCATAACATGCTAAAGATTATGAGCTTTTGGAAATTAAAATGCTTACGGATGAAGGAAATGCTCGAATAACCAGGCCCTAAGAACAGTAACAGCACGCTCAGGAAGTCCTCTTTGTGGCCGCCATACTGGTTGGTGCTCGAGGAATCCCGAGCTATGAATCGGTCTTTGGCCATAAAGGCCTCTGTTGCTGTTCTGAAACATTGGAGCTTCATCTTTTCCATGACTTGCATGAACACAATCCTTGCTGGTGAACTGAAGCTGATCCATGATTGCATTCTTCAAGCACTTAAAATGTCTGGTCATTGCTTTTACGGCTAGGTTAGCATAAGGAGCGGCATTGCCAAGTCCGGCAACATACTCAAAGGATGTTACAACTGCCTGCATCTGTTGATAGTATTGCTTGTACCTCCTGTAGACCTAGCAAGGACCAAGACATCGCATAAATAAAATCTCTTCATAATGGTTCCTAAGCAGATATTCCACTACAATATGTCCAACACGCAAAACTAAGTTATCTCCCCACTCTTTCAAACACGAATCCAAGAAGTTACAAGACGATAAAACATTTGGAACATTCTGCATTTTTAAGCAGGCCAAATCACATAGGTTTTATTTATTTATTTATTTTATGCTTGAGATGTTGAATTTAGACAGCAGAATCAAATTTTAACCAGTTTGAGTTACAGTTAGGATATGCCATTGAGGCTTCACACCAATTTCTTGGGCTAGTAATGGAGAGAAATTAATCAGACTCCGCCAAGGTATACGGATTCCAATATGGCGAGAACAGTTAAAAAAAATGTTATTAAGTATACTAGCAAGATAAATTTTACTTCACAATTAGGCGATGGAAAACTGTACAAGTTAGCGCAACCTCGTAATGTTAGTTTTCAACATCAGTACTACGAGGGCAACAAAAAGAAAAAGGAGATATAAATGATAGATTAGTTATCTTTTAAAGATACTCAGTCAGAAGCACTTAATCAATGGTAACATTTAAGAGGTCCAATTAAAACGAGAAGTCCAATTAAAAGAAAAAAGAAAAAAGACAAAAGGACTACCTAACCTAGTTCTGAATTTCTTTTTCGTTGACTTGTAGATACATTCAAGTATATATAAAGATGATTCATATACCAGATCTCTACCATAGCAGCATCAAACTATAATTTTGCCTGACCTCGACGTACGAGTTTCCACCACGCTCAAGTACCACACCATGCATAATCCCTCATGTTTATAATAAAGTCATAGTTTGCAACATTGCACAAACAAGATTAACAATAACCCACTCAAGTTATGGTATAATAGTTCACTTTCTTAGTCCTCGTATTCTGTCCCCTCTTTTAGCTTAGAAGAACAGCTAATTAACCAGTTAACAAGGCCTAAATTAACGACGAACGTTGCACATAATCATGGGTTAATTAAGTAAATTAACGTTAAGTTATAGTCAGTATCGAGATGAATTATTTTTATACATGTTCACCACACAATGCTCAAATAGCAACATATCACCAAGACATTTCAAACAGTAGCTTTGCCATTACCCAAAAACCAAATGATCCATCAAACCTAATACCATCCCAGAGTCCAAATTATAAGATACCATTGCTAAATATACACATGCAAGAGGACTTCAGACAGCTAGCTAGCAAAAGAAAATCCCAATTGAGAAAAATCCATAAAAGAGACCAACAACTCCTCAAATATTCAAACAAGCCATTTTTATTATTAATGTATATCTATATGTATATATTCGGAATGCCATTATTCTTTCAACACTTTTTTTTCCAAGTATAAATCTTTTCAAACAGATTCCACTTCCATCACTTTATGCACAATATCTCTACGCCTGAGAAATTTAGTCACCCAAATAGAACTAATTCCATAGTTCGTCAGACACTTTTATATAAACCCTCTCTATCTATCTTCAGTGCATATATTCCCTCCCCTATGTATCCACTCACCTTTTTCAAAAAGACTATTTTTGCAATCACCAAGGAAGGTCATTTATCATTAAAATGTAACAAAGAAATTCAGCCGAGGAAGCCACAAAATAAATTAGCATTTAGGACCACTACACCAATATTAATTACCCATGCAGCTTTAAGAATCAAGCCTATAATAACCTATGACTAACAAAGCAGTAATTATTATAATAGTAACAATTAAATACATACCATGATCAAGCTACACACACACACACACACACACATATATTCAAGTGCTACGACAAATTCCTGGGTTTCATAAAAAACCCATCTCCAAGAAAGATCTAGAACATCGAACAACTAAAAAAAAAAACAATAAGAAATGAAAATAAAAAAAAAAAAAGAAGCATAAAACATACCTCGTCAAGCATTGAAATCAATCTTGACTTCTTCTTACCAATCTCGACCCCAATATCTGACGACCCACCGCCAAGCTGATGGCGATGATGATCATGACCATCACCATGATCAACGATCAATGATCCGTCGGCGCTCAAGCTCTCCACCTGAGGATCCATGAGGGACGAGTCCGCGGCGGCTAGTTTCTCTCCGAAAATCCCGCCACCGCCGCCGCCGCCGACGTCGCAGAACTCCTCGAGCAGCTGCTGAGCTGGCCTCAGGAACCTGGAGCCCTTGAGAATGGACGCGTAGCCTGTGAACGGCCCCAGCGGAACCAAGGTCCTCGAAACTCCGTCGTTCGGGCCATCAGCACTCCCGTAAATCGCGGGAAGGTTGTTGCTGGCGGCGTTGTTGTTGTTGTTGTTGTTGTTGTGATGAGAGTAGGAGGAGGAAGACAGAGAAAGAGAGAGAGGCTCGGGCTTGAAAACGACAACCTGATCATTATCGTCGTTTTGAAGAGCGACCTGCGAGGAGTAATGAAAGAAAGCCGCAGCTGGGTTGTTATTAATGTCGTGAAATTGGGGATCCAAGTAAGGGTTCCTTAAATTCGAACAAGACGAATTAGTTAGACCCATCAGATTGCTACTGTTGGTGTTGGTACTATTGTTGTTAACGCTTCCTTTCGCCGTCGACAGCAAATCGGACGACGAAGAGATGATCAGAGAGGCGGGATCGTACGGCGACGGAGGAGCAGGTGTTGGTGGTGGAAGCATCAAGGCGTGGAGGTTAATCGCCGGAGTCTGCTCTGCAGCGGCGACGACGACTCGGAGCTTTTCTCTTCGGCTCTGCTGTGGGACGTGGTACGGCTCGAAACCCTCCGCCATAGCCAGAAGAAAAGGAAAGAAGAAAACACAGTGAAGAAGTAGATACAGATATCTAGATCAGGATTCAGGAGAGAGAGAATGGAAGAGGATAATTTAAGAGAGAGAAAGTGAAGTGAAATGAGAGGCTATGAACATCGTCATCATGTTGATGGTGATCTAAGACTGAAATGAAAGTATGGGAGAGACTGGCGAGGAACAGCCTATATACGTGAAGTGAAGACTGAAGTGAAGTGATAGAGATGAGAATTGGAGCATGGGGAGTGCGTCCTCATGGTAACGTACCCAGCACAACCTCACACAGAACCACCACTACTACTGCTACCACTTTTCTCTCTTTCTCTCTCTAAAGACAAAATCTTTTTTTTTTTTTTTTCCTTACAGAGAAAGAAGATTGAGCTGAGAGTGTTATTTTTCTTTTCCTCTTTCTCTTTTCTCTCTGTGTAGTAGGCTCTCCGATTGTGAGGTCCTGAGGTGAGAGAAAGAGAGGAGCATAGGATTTCGAGAAACCGGATGACGACCGGCTAGTGCCGGTATTAATTGAACTAACTGTTGGTGGGCAGATATTTCTCTGACAAGTTTTGGCTTTTGTCGTTTTATTACTCTCTCTTTCTCTCTCTCTCGTTTTTTTTTTCTTTTTTATCTGATGAAAATGGCATTTATTATTGCTTTTTTTTTTAGACAATTCATTTAAATTAAATTATAAATGTGTAAATTAGTTTAATGTTTGTGTATTTGCTAATGGCGATGCCGCACGTGCGAAGGACGGTGGAGAAAAAGAGGAAGAAGTGACAGATGAAAGGCTCTGTTGGCCCTTCTAAACGCTCGATCACTCATCGCCCTAGGTGCCTTTCTTTGTTTTTTTCCCTCCTGTCCATGAGGTTTTTCTTTACTTTTCCTCTTCATGTTTGTATTTCCATAGAAAAGGTGGATGAGAAAAATATAATATTTTTAAAGTTTTTAAAATAAATATCATGTTTTAAAAATATTTATAATAAATATAAGATTGATAATGTAAATAATTATTTATTATATAAATAAAAAATATTTACGTCATAAATAAAAATATAAATAAATTAATTGTACATAAATAAATATATTTATTATGTAAATAAAAATTATTCACACTATAAACAAAAAGTAAATAAATTATTTACATCATAAATTTAAAACTCACCACAAATATTTTTAAACTTAACATTTACTGTAATTAGTTTTGAAAGAATGACATTTTGTACAATTTCCACTATATAAATTCAAACTAAAAAAACTTTTTTAGTTCAAACTTATTTCTCAAACGGTCTATAAAATAACCTAATTTTTTATTATATTTATTGACACATATCAACAAATATTAGTTTTTATTTGAAAAGAAGATTCAAATTATGAGTAAAAAGTGAAGTAAATATTGAGTGAGAAATAAAACAAGCATGTTATAAGTTCTAGATTTAACAAATTTACGTCATGGATTATTTTAGGTAAATTCTTGATTTATCAATTTGGTTATAGGATCAAACCCAATAAACTAAGAAAGTATAAAATTTAAAACCTTCCAACTAAGCTCTGTTTGGTCATGGGTAAATTCGGTAAATTTTTTTTTTACTAGTATTTACAAACTTGTACAAAATTCATGTTAAATATTTATATTTTCTTAAACAAATGTCGTTTACTCCTTTCAGAAAAAAAAAAAAAAAAGAAATTGTAATTTACCCTCTGCCAATATAGAGTGTAAGTTTATAAATGGTTTTGTTTTATTAAGTTTTGTCCTTTTCTTTTATAAACTTGGTAGCTAGAAGTTTTGAGCAAAATTAGTTGTAGATTGAAGGTATGTTTGGTTCAGGTATTCTTTTAATTCAATAGACTCAAATTTGGATTCGAGTATAAAAAAATCTTTGGATACATGTTTGTTTCTCCTAAAATCTGAATCATTTGATTATCAAGGATCTAAGTTTTTAGAATTCTTATCCCCCTTAAACTTTTGATGCTTGGATATCTTTGCTACAGTAAAAACTAAAATTCTCTCTCCTATATTTGAGAAAAAAAAAATCATAACTTCTTCATTTGATATCCAATTAAGATGATTCTTTTTTCACTGTGTTCCTAATAAAGAGAGGAATAAATCAAGAGCCATATTGTATATTTTTTAAAATCATTAACATTAAGATTTTATTAGATTTATTAATAAATCAAAGACTATCTTCACTACCTTTTTAGACACAAATTCAATTTTATTTCAAACTCAGATTAAAACTTAAATGCACATACAAACATCAATTTGAATAACAATTTAAATCACTAACTCAAATCCTAATTCAAATCACACTAACTCAAATTAAATCACTAATTCGAATCCATTTACTAACGGACCCTAAGTTTTACGGACTAGCGGCAAATCTCAAACCAATTTAAACCTTTTGGTTTGGATTTTCATAACGTGTAACCTATCCAGAATCTGTTCATCAATTTGTAGCTCAACATATGTTGCACTAAGATCTCTAATCATTGTGCCAATGCCAACAAAATTAATGTTGATAATTTCAACCATTGCATCTGTGTTAAGCTTGAAATTGCCCATCACCTTAAACAAAGAAAAACTCCTCAAAGGAGCCCCATCTATGGCCTTAGGTCCCGTTTAAAAAAGTTGTAGGCCATTTAAAAGAACGATTATAATCAATAATTTTGATTTGAGAACTCTAGCATGTGAAAGCTTTATACTAAGCAATTTCTTTTGCTTCTTACTGTAGCATATAGGAGCTTTACACTGTTCACAGTTGTAACTGATGGTTTTAAGAGCTCTTCCAAATAGCCTAAAATGAACTGCTTTTAGCTAATTTAGCTCAGAAGTTGCTTTTAGACATGTAATTGGATAGCAAGATGATTGAGATTTTCGCTTTTATAAGCACTTTTACAACAAAGCCACCACCTTGATGCTTATAAAAACAAGTGCTTATGAAAAGCTTTTTAGTTTATATTTTTAATCTTTTATTTGTGAAAAATTCCTTTAATATTCTTGTATTACTTTATTTTTTTTTATAAGAATAAGACTTAGCTACCTAAACAAGTTAAAAACAACTATTCTGAAATGAAAAACTTTTTTGCTATGTACTATCTTAACAGTAAATTAAAAGTCATGACTTCTATTCTTGTGTTACTAAAAAGTAAAAGCACATTCAGGTCCAGAACATGATTTCTTCCCTTAATAAGATTATGGTATATGAGCCAATGTCCTCCACCATTTTCACATTAACCTCTTAAATTCGTTTAAAAACTAGTAATTAAAATAAACATTCAGAATATAAAAATAGTTTAGGCAAATCTTATTGTGTATAATGCAATCGAATTCGAGTAATTGTAATATTATAGTCCATATAACAAACAAACTTTAATATGAGTGGAGACTTAATCATTCATAAAAGTTACTTAAGGTAATTCAAGATATATAAATTTCAAAAATCCACAACATTTAAATATTATGATATTAGGATTTTGTGGATTTAAAAACGTCCAATATGGAAACTAACCCGAAACTTTCGACGTGGGATTTCTCAACCTATGCCAAACCAAAAGTCCTCTTAACCCAACTCAATTATGTGTTGATCAAATTTGGGAATTTAATGAACACCATTAGATAAAACTAAGTGAGCATTTACCTATATGTTAATCTATGATTATTTCCTACTACACTAATTCCTAGTAATATTAGGAAATTGAAAAAAAAAAAAACTTATGCTTTCTCTTAGGGCCGACAATTTTAAACATGACACGATACGAAAACGACACGAAATAAACAGGTTTTGACTGCACGTTTATTAATTGGGCCATAAATGGGCAAGCAAGAATAACATAAAAATAAACGGACTGAATTCGTATTAATACATCTAACACGCTTTAACATGTTTAATTAAATAGGTCGTAAACATGTTGACACGGCACAACACGACCTGCTCGTTTATAACATATTTAAACTTAAAAAAAATATTTGAAATATTTGTAGTATGTTAGTATTGTTGGAAAAATAACACGCATTGAAATTTTAAAAATTTTAAATCAGAGTATTTTCCAGAACACAAGTTTGACATGCTATATGTATAAATTAACCTGATCTTACTGACCTTGTAATCGCCGAAAAGCTCCCGAAACCTATGTAGAGAAGTAACATTCCATAAGAGCGTCAACCAACTGGTCTTTTTTGCTATTCTCTATCCACGATCGGAGTGAGTGTGGGCTCATACGTACAACTCTTCCTCAAGGTGACTCTCTTTCCAACCAATTGAGAGAACCCAAAGCTAGTGTTCGTGATTTGTGAACAAGAGCTCTCAGGGAGTTTCAGATTCTTACCAGCAGAGTATCACTCTTAATCTCTCAATTGATCTAAATAACTCATGAGACTCATTTCCTATTTATAGAGGTTGGGTCTAGGGTCATTCTTTATTAGATAAGGTCTCAAAAATTCAAAATAGAATCAAATTTGGGTCAATATCGAATGAAATCCGCATAAAAACGCGTGATTTTTATCCGCGCATAGGCAGGCCGAACTTTTTCATAGGCAGGCCGAACTTGCCCCATCGACAGGCCAAACTTTAAGATCGACATGCCGATCTGCCGAAAAAAAATCTCAGCGAATCTTTTATTTTTCACCTGAGATTCTATAGGATAAAGCCTTAGTTTCAATTCAAATAACCCAATAGAGAAGTTATCTAATGAAAACAACTTTATCTAGATAATTTCTAGGAAAATAAATAGATTCCTAATAATTCTACAAGTTTATATTGATATAATTTATTCAAAATTAAATCAACTGATAAACAGACAAGAATTATCCGATCTCAATAATTCAACAAGTTTATCTTGATTTAATTTTGTCACAAAATTAATTCAACCGATAAACAGACATGAATTATTTGATTCTTCCAAATTTCAACCAATCTAATAAATCTGACATAAGTCACCAAATTATTGTAAAAGCATGCCGTATCGTTATAGGATTTTATGAGCTAGCAAAGGGGACCAAATAGACTTATATAGTTCAAGCTCCAGATAATTATGAAACCCAATATCCCAGATATGCATTTCATAATTATCAACTCCAACACTACTCCACTAAAAGCTTGGAGCTGCACTCTCGAACTCTATAGAATTACGAAGCCCGTATAGCTAAGTCTCCATGACATATTATAGTGTAT
>CAMOHE010030668.1:0-17954 GCA_946598075.1 Artocarpus hirsutus
AAAATTAGCGAGTAGTCCATTGATTTAATCATTACATAAAAGTCAGTCCTCCATAAATAGTTCATAATAAGAGCTAGGTTCAATTTCCGTTTACCTCTCTTATTATATCTTTATCCTTGAGTTCCAACAATTCTCTAATGAATAGTTAATTCATAATCTTATTATGAACGAGCGCTCTACTATTCAAACCTTGAATTATCACTCAAGAGAACTATTTTTCTAACTTCCATAGGGAAGGAATGGATTTCATATCTGTATAATATTATTCCCAGCCACTTATTACATTATATTTCTAAGATGCTAAGTTATGATCTGTGCTTACACAAAGCTTACCATGCAAGTCAAAAAACATAATGCCACAAATAGGAGTCTAATAAATACTCAGGATTAAGACTGTCAAATATATGATCATCATAGTGATAAATTTGAATACTCTATTTGTAACGGATGATTATTAGAGATTCATAATTTATCTGGTCCAGTCCTATATAATCTCATTATATAAAGTACCTCCAATCCAATGTCTCTATATTAATAGTCCGGATAATGACTATTTCATTCTAAATGAGATTGGACCGCACTTGTAATATTTAATTAAAGATCCCATACTTTAATTAATTATTACAGACTATTTAGATTATTATCTATAAATTTTATCCCTAAGCATATAACACTTATATGCTAAATTTATAGTCACATTAATAATCATGAAATTTTCTCGATGTTTACAAATGTATTCATAATACGTACAAGCAACCAAAATAATAATATATGTCACTTTATTTATTTATTAACAATATGTACAATGTCACAGCTTTTAGGGCACCAAACCCAATTCAACTGACTTGGATTGATAAGAGGCTTATATCTGTCTACTTTGTCTACTTTGGACCAAACTTGAACTCTCGGAATTCAAAGAAACAACACACAATTTCTAGAACACCCACTAAAGTTGAATTCGAAAGTTTAGCTATGTTGATTGAAAAGGTTTCTTGGTTGCAATCATTGATCTGAAAACCAAAGGCGAGCCTAACCAAGTTACCAGTAATATGGTGTGATCACTTGAATACAGTTATGTTAGCTGCAAACCCAGTTCTCCATGCAAGGAAAAAGCACGTAAAACTTAATTTTTATCTTGTAAGAGAGTGTGTGTTGCAGTAGAGGTATTAAGTCAAGTATGGGCCTTCACAACAACAACTTGCAGATTTGTTCACTAATCAAGTTCTCAGTAGACATTCATGAGAAGCATACTCACTGTGAGAAGTCTTTCCACTCTTTAGGGGGCTCTTAGGACTAATAATCAGGTGTAACTAGCAATGTGATTAGTTGTAATCTGTTGAAGTAAGTAGAGTCTGATAGATTAGTTGTCCATGCGGTTAACAGTGATTAGTTCCCTATGAGTTAGTTATGTTGCTCGGATAGCATGTAAAGAACACTGTTCAGCGATGAAGAGCTCATCATTTCCTCCTATCCCATTCTTTAGATTTCTCTCTTTACTTAATAAAGACGTTTCACTTTGTTTAGCTTCTGATAAAAGAAAAAATCTTTTACCCATCAGGACATTGTAGAATCAGATGCTTTAAGAACATACATACCTCAACAAGTTTATCAAAATTCGACTTGAGCAAGTTGATCTTTCGCTCACAATAATCTTTACCTTCAGCCATTGTTTTCTGAAGAACACAAAAAAAAAAAAAAAGATTTAACCTTAATACGACTCGAAAGTTGAACAGAGAAAATTAAAAGAATTCAAAACAAGACCTCGATCAAGTATCCAATGCCGACGTCGATGAGGACATGATCGGCGTCGTCCAGAGTGCCGGAGGCGTAGAGACAGGCGGTGAGAGGGACTAGGATGGGCTTGCCCTTGGGGCGGAGGGAGAGGTCATGGAGGGCGGCGGAGGGGAGGTCGAGGTGGGAGGTGGCGGTGCGGATGTTGTTAAGGCTGTCTTGGAGCAAGTTCACTTCCAGATCCGTCTGTTCCTTTACCGCCTTCAGCTGTTCCATGCTCAGCTTCTCTATTCCTCCACTTCCACTTCCGCTGTCGTTCGACGACACCATTCTCCTTTTCTTCTCCTCCTCCTCCCATCTTTCACTCCTTCTATAAAGTCGTGATAGTTTACAACAAAGAAATGATAAATAATACCTTGTTTGACAAGTTCAACCGTCAACAACAGTCCCCAAAGATCAGTGGTATAGTGTCACATTACAACAAATTTGAGATTATACGACCTTTATTTAACAACCGTTTCTCAAAAACCTTCATGATAAGGAAAAAAAAATACGACGAGTTACACCCGCGAAGACAAAAACCGTCGTGGTATTGGGGGGAGCTATGTAAAAACCGTCGTGGAAGGCCTTCCACGACGGTTTTTATAAAAACCATCGTGAAAGGTGCAAGGTCTTTCACGATGATTTTTGTAAAAACCGTCGAGGAAGGCCTTTCACAACGGTTTTTAGTAAAAACCATCATGAAAGGTACCGAGGCTTCCACGACGGTTTTTAGTAAAAACCATCATAAAATGTTCTATATGTTTGAAATTTTTAGTAATCGCTAAAATTTAATCTTTCACGAAGGTTAAATTTGAGCGAAAAACTAAATTTTTCAAACCTCGGGGCCTTTCACGATGGTTTTTACAAAAACCGTCGTGAATTCACGATGGTTTTTGTAAAAACCATCGTGGAAGGCCTTTCACGACGGTTTTTACTAAAAATCGTCGTGAAATGTGAAGGCCTTCCATGACGGTTTTTACTAAAAACCATCGTGAAATGTTCTACATGTTTGAAATTTTTAGTAGTCACCAAAATTTAATCTTTCATGAAGGTTAAATTTAGGCGGTATACTAAAAAATTCAAACCTAGGGACTTTTCACGATAGTTTTTATAAAAACCATCGTGGAAGGTCTGAGGTTTGAAATTTTTAGTATTCTGCCTAATTTAACCTTTCACGACAGTTTTTATAAAAACCGTAGAAGGTTTTGCATAATTTTTTGTAGCCCGCCAAAAATTAATCTTTCACGAAGGTTAAATTTGGGCAGGATACTAAAAATTTTAAAACCTTGGGACCTTCCACGACGGTTTTTATAAAAACTGTCGTGAAAGGTACCAAGGCTTCCACGACAGTTTTTTAGTAAAAACTGTCGTGAAATGTCTCACATGTTTGAAATTTTTAGTATCCCTCCAATATTTAATCCTGCGCCAACGACATGGCTTTCCCTTATTTATTCAAAATTTCCCTAACTCAAACCCACTAACTCTCAAACCCCTTTCTCTCTCTAACTCCTCTCCCACGACCTAGCCATCGACAAACCCAACCCCCATGGCATTCCACCGACTTTGACATTCCTCTATCACTCTCTCCATGACCTACCTAACAAACCTGATGCCATTTGCCATCGTTCATCCTCATCCCTTGACATTCTACCTACTCCACCATCGTTCGACTCGTCCTTTGTCGTTCCACCAACTCCATCGCCTTTGGTAAATTTCGAACCATTACTTTTAGTTTTAGTATTATTGTTAGTTCTAAACTTAGCATTATTTGGTTATTTTAGTGTTATTTACCTTTAGTTTTAGTTTTAATATTAGTTATATTAATTTAGTTTTTGCCATTTAGTATGTGTTACTTGTGTTTGGTGTTTGAAAGAAAGAACTTTGAACAACATTTAGCATTTTGGTGTGAGAATAGGTTACTTTTTATGTGTTTGTGATGCCTAAGTATTATTGTGATACCCACCACATGTTTGGAGATTTTTTTTTACGGGAATACAAATTTTTCACGACGGTTCTTTAAAAAACCATCGTGAAAAATTGGCATTCCACGACTGTTTTTGTAAAAACCGTCGTGAAAGGTGCAAGGCCTTCAACGACGGTTTTTACAAAAACAGTCGTGGAATGCCAATTTTTCACGACGGTTTATCAAAAAACCGTCATAAAAAATTACTACATTACAACCTCTTCCCGCGCCAATTTTTATATTACACGACGGTAAAAAACCGTCGTGAAAACTCCATGTCGTACCATGACTGAAGTTTTCACGATGGTTTTTTAATCGTAGTAAAATTTTTCCACGACGGTTTATCCACAATTTGTAGTAGTGTCAATCTTGTCAACTGAAGGTCTATAGTTCGATCCTGCATGGGGGGCAACCGTTGCTTTACGTTTTTAGTCCTTTTGCATTATTGGTTCTTTTATGGTACTTTTTTTTTAAATCTAGTCTGTACCAACTTTCCAAATATCATCTCAAAAAGCAATTCAGTTGAGAAAACACCTTACATAATAAAAAATTGTTGACAATTTTAGTTTTGTTTAGTAAAATGTTAATTTGAATAAGATAAAAGGAATTTGTATTTGGATATATAGTGAAAAAATTTTCAATTTATTAACAAAACTAATAAAATCTTTGTACTTATATCTTAAAAAATATATAATATGGATCTTGGTTTATTTCTCTCTTCATTAGGAACACAATAAAAAAAAATCGTTTCAATTGAATATTAAATGAAAAAGTTATAATTTTTTTCCCCCAAATATAGAAGAGAGCATTTTAGGTTTTATTATAACAAATATATCCGAGTTGAAAGAATTTAAGGAGGGATAGAACTCTAAAACCTTAGATTCAAAGGATTCTTTTAATTTGAATTTTGGGGGAAACAAAGGATTCTTTTAATTTGAATTTTGGAGGAAACAAACATGTATTCAAAGACTCTAAAGATTTGAATCTAAAAAATTAGCTAAATATATGAAACAAACAACCGCTTATTGTATGATTAACTTGATAGCCCATTCTTATGAAGTTAAACAAAAATAAAAGAAGATGTAATTAATTTTCATTTCTGAAATTTATTAAGATTTTTTAATGGGTAAGTCAATGGTGGAGAACCTTAAAATTCTCCAACGATAAAGAATTTTAGTTAGATTTGAATCCATGGCTAAAAAAGAGAGAGCACTAAATAAGAAAATGACCTATTACATACAATTAAAACATAATTATAACTTTTTGTACCGACTTTTCAAATATCGTCTTAGAAAGCAATTTAGTTGAAAAAACACCTAACATAATAAGAAATTGTTGACAATTTTGGTTTTGTTTAGTAAAATGTTAATTTGAATAAGATAAATGGAATTTATATATGGATATATAGTGAATTTTTTTTTAATTTATTAACAAAACTAATAAAATCTTAATATTTATGATCTTAAAAAATATACAATATGGATCTTGATTTATTTCTCTCTTCATTGGGAACGCGCGCAATAAAAAAAACATCTCAATTAGATATCAAATAAAAAAGTTATGATTTTTTCTCCCAAATATAGAAGGGAGCATTTCAGGTTTTATTATAACAAATATATCCAAGTTGAAAGAATTTAAGGGGGGATAGAACTCTAAAACCTTAGATTCAAAGGATTCTTTTAATTTGAATTTTGGGGGAAACAAAGGGTTCTTTTAATTTGAATTTCGGAGGAAACAAACATGTATTCAAAGGACTCTAAAGATTTGAATCTAAAAAATTAGCTGAATATGTGAAACAAACAACCCCTTATTGTATGATTAACCTGATAGCTCATTCTTATGAAGTTATACAAAAATAAAAGGAGATGTAATTAATTTCATTTCCAAAATTTATTAAGATTTTTAATGGGTAAGTCTATGGTGGAGAACCTTAAAATCCTCCCACGATAAAGAATTTTAGTTAGATTTGAATCCATGGCTAAAAAAGAGAGAGCACTAAATAAGAAAAAGACCTATTACATACAATTAAAACATAATTATAACTTTTATTCTAAAAATAAAATTGAAAAACAATCAGATCTAAAAAGAAAAGAAGCAACAACGATTGCCTTCTACCTCTTCCTCCTTTCTCTGCCACTAGGCCTAAGGCATCGACGAGCCTAGCCCAACTCCCACGGCCACCATCATGAAGCCCAACCTCGGTGTGTGTTTGGGAATGATGAGAAAATTAGTGAAGAATGTCATTTTCCCTTTCACTTTCTTTCTTCATTTTTTTCCTTTGTTTGGGTAATGTCAAGAGAATTGATGTAAAATCCTAAGGATTCTTCTTTTTTTTTTTCAAACAGAAATTCTGAAGTATGGTTCTATTTTCTTTCTCTCTATTATTCATTCCCAACGGAGGCAAAATCTTTGTCATAAGATCTAATCACTAACCCTAGACAAAGAAATTCCCCAAATAGGGTAAGAGGATTCATAGTCAGAGTTGTCCCCTTCAACCTAGATGGCTACGGCCTACCAAGAATCAGTCACTACTTAGATCTTTGAGTATGTTTCAAGTTTAGGAAGATGAAATTTTGGGAAAGTTCATCGACGGTAGGTCATGGTTGGATTTTCTCAAAAAAAAAAAAAAAAGTTCTGTATTTTTAAGCATAATTTTTTTACTTTCTTCCATGGAGGTTGGTCACTTAGGCTTGATAGCGAATGGCGGGTGCTGACGGTAGATGAGAAAAGGATCAAGAAGAGGGCAGAAATCTATCTTCCCTGCTCTAACCCTACCTAGTCATAAACAGCCATGAACCCATCACTCCGTCCAATCGCAAACCCATCTCCAAAGCAAACCGCTAACGACAGCCTAGGACGACTCAATTTTTTTTCCCTTATGAAACCAATTTTTTGATTTTTGGGTTTATTATTATTTTTTTAATGAAGGGCATAAATTAAAAGTTTTATGAAATCAAGGCTGAGATTTTTTGGTGTGTAAAAATTGACATAAAAAATGTACGATTTGATATGGTAGGTTTTATTTTAGTGCATATAAGCAACACAATTATGAAACATTGATTTATAATTGGACGGTTTATATCACATTCTCTCCACCGGTAGAGAATTTCACCATCCTCCACTACAATTTTTTCCTTTTTTAATTTATTTTTCTAAATAATTAATTATTTTTAAAGTAAAGTAACTTTTAACTTTAGGTCAGCTTCAAATACAATAGAGTTACAAAATTAGTCCTTGATTATGTATCGCATGTCTATCATGTAACAATTTGAGTTAATAATATTAACATAAGGAGTTTTTTTGTTAATATATTATAAATTGGAAAGAGGGGAACCAAATGTTATGTTTTCAAAATCAATGTATACATTCTTACAATGGCCTCAGTTGAAGGGTGATTGTTTATAATTAATCCAAAAAATATATATAATGTTATGAGAAATCATCTTTATATTTCTAGCTCAAATTTATCTGACTTGAATTGATCCAAATTTATCAAAATTAAATAAATACATCTTTTTAATAAAACATTTATATTTCTATAATAAAAATTAAATTAGCTCCAAAAATATCCATTTAAAATAAAAAGTAAAAAATTTTAAGAAAAACAAATTAAAACAAAACAAAAGGCAACTCCATAGTTGTTGCGAGATCTCTTGATCGCCCGTGGAATCCAACCATGGAGATCATGTGGTTCACTGTGGGAGCTCGTCTCACCTAGATCTTAACCTTTGAGATTTTCTTCAAGTAGAAATACTCACTCCATATAGTCATGGGCGCACTCCAAGCTACATATAGTGACAAAGATGTTGAAGAAGACGAATCAACGAAAATGGGGATGGTCAACTTTTAGAAGGTTGCTAGCAAGATTCCATGGTAGATGATTGTTGGGTAGCCAACTTTCGGAAGGCTGCCAGCAAAATTAAGAGGTGAGATTAATTTGTAAATGAATGACTCAAACTTTGTAGACATAATAATAGCTGGAAGTGTTAACTTACATATATGGAATCCATAACTTTGTAATGATGACTAATGGTATCTCCATTAACTTGATATTTTTAATAGAGTCGTTAAAATTCTTTTCTCATGCGTCTTTCACATACGATTCCAAAATTATGATATGAAGTTAGTAAAAGTTCATGTGTGTGATTGTCGGCGGAAAAAAAAAACTTTTGGATGTATGTTCAATGGTAAATTATACTAACACATTTTATATTTTATCCAAATTACAAAGACATCCGATTAACCAAAACTAATCACACTGACATCCCCTAAGCTTAACTTTGTTACCTTTTAGTATGAAATGAAGAAAAAAAATACCCTTTGGATTATGGCTATTGATTTAAAAACACCATATCACAACCATTTATTTGATTTTTACCCAAAAAAAATTCAAAATTAGCAAAAAAAAGAAAAAAAAAAAACAAATTCTACCTCCTAGCAGGCCTCCTTCCCCAGTTGTACACCACCCCTCTCCCACATTGGAGGCCCCACCTCTGTGCCCAACCACCCTAACCCCCGCTGGCTACCCTAGGCCTAACCACCATACCCCCATACCTCGTCATCATCAAGGCCCTTCACCGTCACACCCAGCCCATGTGCCATCCTACGATCCCTAACACAACCTCCGTCCATGGACCACTGGAACCCCTGTAACCTCATCAACTCCTCTCCTTCGTGCCCTATTCCCATCACTTCTAGCCCAACCCCCACCCAACCACTGGACTCTTCTTCCCCTTCGAGCCCAGAGAGAAAGAGTGGATCTTTTTTTGGTTTTTTGTTCTCTTAAAATTTTTTAAATTTTATATATGTTTTTTCATTTTTTTCTCAAAAAATATATTTTTTTAATTTATGTTTATAATTTTTAAAGTTTAATGTAAGAATAAACAATATTTTTATAATTGAATTAAGGTTTTGTTAGAATTAGCTAGCTCTGGTTTTGTTCAATCAATTGGTTTTAGTTTTGTTGAGATTGCTGTGTGATTTTGATAAATTTGTGTGGTTGTGACTTTTTTGAACAATAGTTGTGATTATTTTGTGTGATTAGTTTGCATAACGACAAACTTTTTAAAATTGAAGATGTGGATTAGATGTTATATGTTTAGGGTATTAATTGTGGAATTTCTTGGACTATGTAATTTTAATCTTTGTATTTTATTTTATCTTGGACATAATTATTATCTCTGAAAAAAAAGGGAAAAGAAATTAAAAAATATTTTTTATCTCATATTAGAGTGAAATTTATATTTACGAGCATGTACAGATTATTTAAACTCATTTTTAATGTCAAAAAGGGTAAAATCATCATTTATAGCCATATAAATAATTAAAAATATTTTTAAGGGAAGGAAGGACATTTTTGGTATTTTAAACAAATTTAACGATTGACTCACAGTCAACTTCATAGTCAACTAACATAGGGGGTCTCTTCATAATTTATTTGAGCAGTCAGGGATATAATTGTGATTAATTTTGATTTAAGGGATGTCTTTGTAATTTGAGTAAAATACAAGGGATGTCAATGTACTTTATATTCAATTTATTTAAAAAAGTCATGTTGTTGTTGTAGGCATAATCTAACAGTAAAATCACATTTGTCTCCAGCCAAAGGTGAAGAGATCAAATCCCCCACCACCAAATTCAAAAAACAAAAAATCATATTAGACTTTGGGATTAAGTGGGACCCTTTTAGGATGCCAATAGTAGTTTTGATCTGATTAACATTAGTTGCTAGATTTGTAAATCAATAAGATATCCACAACAGATAAACATTTCTTAAATAAAGGCCACTATAGATAAAATAAGATGACGCTTCTCTTTGAGACCCTCCTCAATTGACGTGATTTTTGTTAGAAAACGTGAATGCAATAGAATTTTAAAAATTTTAAAATCAAAATCTTTTTTCAAACAACTTAGATATGCCATGTATATAAATTAATAAAAAAACTTTCGTACCTCTTAAGTAGACCGAAAGCTGTAGGAATTGCAATGAGAGAAATCTTTTAAAAAAGCTTCAACCAACTGGTTTTCCTTGCTATTCTCTTTCCACGATCGAAATACGAGTGGTCGCACGTTGTTTAATTTTTCCTCAAGTGACCTCTCCTTCCAACCACAAGAGAAAATCAAGAGCTAAGGTTTGAGATGTTAAACAATAGCTCTATAGGAGTTTCAAAGTTTTTCTCTCTAGAATACTCTCTCTAAACTTCTCAAATGATTTAAAAAAATAGAAAATAGTTTCCTTTATATTGTGGTCAGATTGGGGCTAGTCCTTATCAGATTTGGCCTTAAAATTTGAATCAAACTCAAAATCCATGATGAAAACATGTGAAACACATCTTGCTGAAAAACCAAGCATGGTCGACTGTGCCTTTGTAATGCGGTTGATCGTGGTATCATGGCCAAGTTGCCAGACGCGTTTTTTGTACTTCTCAGGCTTATCTGATTCACCCTCTTTGAACAATTTAGATAAATCCTATCTTATTTAACATGAGTATCTTTTATAGAGCCTCAATTTTAACTCAAATAACCCAATACATCAGATATCTAATTAAAACAGTTATATACAAATAATCCCATGCAAATAAAATCTATTTTAAATAATTCAATATGTTTATCTTGAATTAATTCATAAAATTAATTTAGCTAATAAACCAACACAAATTATTAAATCCCATCTATTGAACTTTAGCCAAACAAATAAATAACATAAGTTACCAATCTATAAAAAAAAATGCCATATTGTTACAGGAAATATTATGAGCTTATAAAGGGGATCTAATGCACATATATAGATCAAGCTCCCATAATTATAAAATAACAAATCCCCGATACATATATTTTATAATTATCAACTCTAAAGCTATTGCACTAAAAGTTTTAAGTTACACTCTTGAAGTATATAAAATTATGAAACTTCAGTAAGTTTATAGTCCGTAACATATCATAACGCGTAACATCCCTGAAGGATATTCATAATCGACTTTAAAGATAAATTCTGTTTTGTTTTCTTGATTATTTTTATGTTATTTTCCATTATCTCACAATTGGAATACTTACAATTCATAATCAATAACAAATAGTATACCATTTGGTTATGCATATATATCCAAATGGTTGAGCGTTGTAATTTTAAATTACAAGATAATGCCTATAATTAACTCTACAAAGGAGTGTGGATTCTATATCTATGAACAACGAGTCTATATCAATCAAAAGTTATGTCTCAAATATACCAGTATGTGTGCCATCAGCTAATTCAAGATGTCAACTTTTAGCATATCAAAAGACACAAATAAGAATAAAGACTCATTAATTCATTTTAGGATAAAGATACAACACATATGATTGTTTAAAGTGAATTAATTTAAACAAACAGAATTATTAATCAAATCAATTGATCTTTAGTCTTGATCCAATATATCATTATATATGACAATATATTAATGTTTCTACTCATAGAGTCCAACTCCAATGACCAAAACAAGTTATCTCCATTAGCGATGTAGACAACATAACAATCTTAACATAAATAAAATGCTCAACTTTATTCCCTCGATTGTGGATCATATCATATAGACAATTATTTTTAAGTTTCATGTCTTTGGCATAATTTGTCCGTCATATATACAATCTTAGATGTTTGGATTGACAGTCACATATTTTTGTTTTCTCATCATATATTCAATATAAATGAACATAACAAGGATAATATTTTATATATGAAACAAAAAATAAACTCTTTATTAATTAAATGTCTCCAAAAACTATTACATCATTTTATCCTTAAGGCACTTAGTCGAACAATTTTCCCTTGCCCAAAGCTCTTAATTGATGAGATTTCTCCCTCCTTTGACTCTGTACATATCAAACAAGACTTGGCCCCCTTTTGACTAACTTTATTTTAAGGTTTTTTTTTTTAATAGATACTTCTTGAGCTGTTGCGTTTGAGAATTTAGTCCCCAAATTAAAAAATTTAGGCAATTGACCTCTTGAATTTGTGAATGTGTTACATCAATCGTCTTTTTACTCATGTCTATTAAATTTTAGATGGTTTTTACATGTGATTCACATGTGACTCCTTTAAGGGTAGTGATGGCCCTTCATTTAAAAAAAAAAACCCTAAAATACCTAAAAAAATGGTTATCATGCAACCAAGGAGGAAAATATCAGTATTGGTAGAAATATCAGTGCTTCAATTTTACAAAAAATTCGAAGCAAAAATCAATATATGTAGAAACTTTGATAAAAATTACAAAAATTTTACATTAAATATATCTCTAATACTTAAAGATATAATAAACATTAAAAAGAAACATAAATATATATGATTTATATAATAAACTCCACAATATTAGATTTTTCAAATACCAACAAGAAGTTCAATAAGGCTCAAATAGGGTTTCATCTTGATTTAAACAATATTAATGCCATGACATATTATTTGGTTAGGATTTCATCTTGATTCCAACAATATTAATGCTATGACATATTATTTGAGTAGTGCTGAATATAGTTTTGAGTATGCTACATGTAGGTTTGTCGACTTCTTCCTACTATATTTCCATGGATAGGAAATTATGAATTCTTCTAATTGTTTGCTTGAGATAGAGGTGGTATGCTTGGATGAGGTTAATTGAAAATTCCACAACCATTATAGTTTTTGAAGTTTTGATTGTATAGATAATAAGCAGGAAGAGCCTCATTAGAGGAGCTACTATAATTAGATCCTAAATTTATGGATTATAAACTCATGGAAATATTTTCATCTGATGTTAGCATTCTTGATGTTCTTCGCTTTCTTCTTATAAACTCATAGGATAGATATTCATTCATTAAAAGGATAAATACCAATACATTATTTAAAGGAAAAAATTTATTAAATTTTATAATTTCAAACATTACTAAAATTTTATCGAAATTTTGTCAATATGTACCAAAATTTTCACAAAATATACTATAGATTTTTCAATATTGATATTCTTATCGATATTTTTGATTTTTTTTAATATTTTGTCAAAATCTATAACACAATGGAAAGATATTTTAATACCTCGAAATTCCTAAAATTTTGAAAATTTTGTTGCAAATTTCACCCTTGCATGGAACTAAGAAGATCCCATCCATGGATTTAATAACAGAGATCTCGACTCAAATTCCATGACATTCAGCCTTGAAAGACTGAGGCCACACTCAACCTCGTTTTCTCCTTTTGCAGCATTTCTAGCTCCCTATTTTTCTCTCTTTTTCTACTCGAAAAATTACAACCTCTTTTCTCTCATAGAAAACCAAAAGCAAAGGCCCTATATACATACACAAAAGCTTCAACACTTAGAGGACTAAAAAGGGATTCTAGAAACTCATTCTAAAACTTGGACTGAGGTAAGTATTCATGAATATAAACTTGAGTTTTTCCATACCCTCTTTTGAATACTGTTGTTGGGTACATGTCCTTAATATAGTTGATTATGTATAACCTTAAAGATCGGGTTACTTAGAGTGTGACCTTGGGGTGTAGAACTCTAACCTTGATCGAGGCAGCATGTGTGGCTGGCTAAAGATTGTAAATATTTTATTTGTTACACATGGTATACCACTAGTTTACAAAACCATGACTTTGCAAAATTGTTATTACTCAAATTCCAATTAATTGTCTAATAGAAAATTGCAATATCTAACCCAAAGTAATATAGCAATGAAAATTATGAAAAATATTAGGCCAAATTTTTCAATGCTTTAATAAATATTCCAAACTTTTGTAAATCCATATGACTCTTGAGTAAAATTTCAAAAATAACCCCATCTTCTTCATCCTCTCCTCCCAAAAAAACTAGCATACACTTTATCTTTCCTCTCCCTCTCTATCCTCCTCTTCTCTCTTTGACATAGGGGTTCTCCGACTCAAGTGGCATCCATCTCAGCCCCTCTCTCTCACTGTGCTTCTCTGTTGGTGGCGGCCTATTCTTTAGGAGATGGCGATGGTGTTCTTCTTACAACAACGATGCACTAGCCATGAGCACAACTTCGGCAGTGACTCTTGCTCCACACGTGACTCCGATGACAATGGGAGAGCTTCAGCAATGAGCATGAATTCGGTGATGTAGGGCGATCTCCTCCTCGTGCAACTCTGGTAAATGGCTAGCATGACTCTGGTGAGGAAGATTGAAGAGAGAGGCATCTAAAATTGGGAGGTGGGAAGAAAGGGATGAGAGAAAAGGGAAGGATGAGGAGATAGGTTTGTTAGGGTTTTCTAAGTTAGAGTAATTTAGTCATTGTATTATTTAATAAATATGGATTAGCCTATTTATTAACCTATCTTAAATTTTGGCCTATTAATTTTATTTTCCTGTTTGTTTAGTATATTTCTCTCATTGTCCCTTGTTTAATCTCTTATTTGAATTTTTGTTGTATGTCTTGAACTTGAGATTTTGGTATAGATCCTTGAACTGATGCCAAAGGCCTTTTTATAAGTTTTTATCATAAGAACTTTTTCTTTTTTTTTTTTTTTTTTTTGGGAGTGTAACTCCACTTTTAGTTTAAGACACTTGGTAAAAGTCTTCAGCAACTAAAACAAGCAGACTTGCAAAATTCTCTTTTCTAAATAAACGAGTAGACTTGGAATATTTATTTTTATATGGACTTAGTTTGAGAAAATAATTATAAAATTATTTGAGAATTTCAATTCATTTGTTTTGGAACTTATCAAAGACTAAATTATTTTTTTTTTCTTAAAACGTATTACATCCTTAAACTAAGCCTCCACGTCATACCTCGGATTTACGGCCATGACACTTTCTCCTTCTATACAAATTCAATATTTAGGGAGATCAGCTTCAAGAGAAGCACCAAGTTAAAATCTTGCTTTTAATGTCATCATAGTGTAGTAGTGAGTACGAGTCATTCTCATAGAAGATTGAGTTTAATTAATAAGTTATTAATTTTCTACATAAATAAAAATAGGTTTTTTGGAATTATTAACTAAATTATTAAAAATAAACAAAACAAAAATAAATAAATAAATAAAAATGAAACTAATTGCACGAAGTTGTAAATAATAATAATTAAACTAGTTAAAGGATTATTCACTACTACTAAACAACAATTAAGCAATTGCTCCCAAAAATATTCCCAATTTCCTATTGAAACTACCAACTGTGGATAACAACAAGTTTTGCTATCCTAATGTTTCCTTAGTTTGTTGTTAAGCAAAAGAAGCTCTTTACTTAATCCTTTTCCCTCAAATAACTTAAGATAAGCTCTCTAGATTCAATTCAATTCAATGGAAGCATTAAGATAAGAAAGGTAGGTTGATTTAGATAACAAATACACAAGCTTGGGTTGTTCAATCTAGGTTACACTTCTCACCACAATCACACAAAAGTTTCTCGCAATTATTGATCACAGTTTGCTATTAAGGATTAGAAAAATAAGACAATTACAGATCAAATCTCTTAATCTAGCAATAGATAATTATCCCATCTCACTTCGTTAGCCACAACAAAAAAATCATAAACGTTAAAAATAGAAGAACATAAGCAATTCTAGTTGGGAAAATTAGAAATAATTCTAAAAATATCAAGCACACAATTATGTTGAGGGTTTTGAAATTACTTTTAAGCACAAATAAATTTAGCCTAACATACTTGAAAAATTAAACAAGAAAAAATAAAATAAAAACATCTTCAAAGTTCAAAGGAAAGAAGTAAAAATGAAAAACTCATTGACAATCTTGAAGAAATCTCCATAGGATGAAACTTCTTGAACTCTAAGAGAATTTCCCTTTCTTTTCTCTCTTTTTTTCTCTCCAAAAGATGGCTGAAAAATAATGAAAAACTGATCTTTTTTGCATCTCTAAGTGTACCATTTATAAGTTTGATATTGGAGGATGAAAAGAGGCAACTTAAGATCAATTTTAGGTCAAATTCAGAGCAAAAATCGAAGGGATGCATGGGGCAGAGTGCACTTATTACAGGTGCGTGCAAAACTGATTCTCACAAGGATCTAGCTGGAACGCGCGTGGGGGCACGGTTTGCTGCGCACGACTACAATGTTTGCTAGGGTTTGGCTTGGCTACATGAACTTTTGGTGTAGCAGCGCCAGCCCTTTATGCCATGGCACGGCCAAAAGTCCCTTTCCTTGTAGGGGCACAACCCAATTGGCTCTAACGGAATGTCATGTGGGAGCACCAAATTAACCGTACTTTAAATATCATTGTTAATAAGTGTAGTAATGACTAAGGCTGCAAAGGACTGGATCTAATTAATTAGTTATTAGCTCTAAACCTAAGACACAATAAAATAAAATAAAGATGGGGATTTTGAATTAATTATCTAAAATATGAAATAAAAGAAAATGCAAGAAGATAAAATAAAACAAAACAATAATGATAAAAATACTAAAAGGATCATTTGCCACCACTAAACACTAACTATACAATTAATCACAAAATTCTTCCCAATTCTCCATTGAAACTACCAACCATAGATAATAATAAGCTTTGCTATCTCAATCTTTCCTTAGCATGTAGATTTAATAAGACAGGCACTCTATTCAATTTCACTAAATAACCTAGAACAAGCTATCTAGATTTAATCTAACTGAAGAATTAAGAAGAGAAACCAAGATTGATCAAGGCAACAATCACACAAGCTCAGATTATTCAATCTAGGTTACGCTCCACATCACAATTAATGAAAACCTCCCGTAATTATACCTTGCAATTTGCTACTAATGATCAAAAAATCAAGACAATTACAGATCAAGTCTCCTAATCTAGCAAAAGATTAAATTCAAATCCTATTTAGTTGCATACCCAAACAAAACAAGAAAATAATCATAAACATTAAAAATAGATGAACATAAACACTTGCAATAAGAAAAGTGGAAGATAATTCTATGTATTAATCACATGATCAAGTCTAGGGTTTGAAATTCCCTTCAACCACATATAAAATTAAACCAAAAACATTGAGAAATAAATTAAAAACATGAAAAGAAAAGAGAATGAAAGAACGAACTAGGCTGCGTCTTCGAGAATCTCTACGTAGACAATTTTCTTCTCTTTTCATGAATTAGGCTGCAATTAATTCTCCTATTTTGAGCCACCATTGATTATCCTCCTTTCCTTTTTCTTCTTCTTCTTTTTAATTTTTTAAGACTACTAAAACCTAAGGGAGACCTAATAAAAACTTATATGTTTTGAGTCTCTAAGGTGGTCTTTATAAGTTTTTATTTTAGTGATAAATGGGGTAATATTTGATCAATTTAGGTCAAATTTAGAGCCATAATGCAAGGGACACACAGAGGATGCACTTCTTTGTCCACGACTATGTGCCTGCAGGATGTCTAGAGCGGCCGTATGGATTGATGCTCGTAGAGGCGAGGCCCTGGGCCTGGACACAGGCTACACTCTTCTATCGTTTTTAGCCTGTTTCTCAACCTATTTGCTTTTGATGTCTCCAGATGGACTTCAAATAATATTTGTGACTATTGAAGCTTTAAAATCCATTTTTTAATTCTCTTTTCAATCTTTCATATTAAATCACCTATAAAACACAATAAAACCCAAAAAACTAACAAAATAAATATAAAGAAGAATGATATAAAATATGTCAAAATATGCACTTATCATCTAACATGCTAATTTTGTCTTGGAATTGAAATTCTCAAAAATCCAACTTTTGCCCTGGTTGACTTTCAAACTAATTACATGTACTTCTTAGACTCCAAAATCTTCACCTTTCATCATTTTTCACCTTATTACCTTAAAATACTTATAAAACACAAAATCATCTATAAGACACAAATTACTCAAGAATAAAGGAAGAAAATTGTCACGCCCCGAAGTACGGGAGGTGACGTGGTGGTTTAATTAAGTTAAATAAATAAAAATTTAGTTAAAAACAAGGTTTTAGAATTAAATTTATAAGTAAAAATGTGATAATTTGAAAAATCGTTTGAATAGAATAAGTTAAAGAAATAAAATGAATCATCATAATAATTAAACAAATAAAAATAACATTAAAATAATTAATTATGGGGTGGAACGCGTATGAGTCCCACTGGCCCACATATTGTGCACACACATATGATACTGACAATATTATGATACAACCACAGTCCAAAATAAAAGAGAAGTTAAAATCTTACATGCCTTGAATTGTAATTTAACCTACCAAGTTCTTCTACTGATCGTAAGTCCGGTCGGCGGACTCTTCTCCGATCC
>CAMOHE010030669.1:0-25207 GCA_946598075.1 Artocarpus hirsutus
GGTCAAGGGTCAAAAGGGTAAGGTTTGTAAGTTGCTAAAGTCAATTTATGGACTTAAGCAAGCTTCCCGTTCTTGGAACATAAGATTTGATCAAGTGATCAAAACTTATGGGTTCTCACAAAATGTGGATGAGCCATGTGTTTACAAACACATTAAGGAAGGGAAGGTGGTTTTTCTACTGCTCTATGTAGATGACATTCTGTTAATTGGCAATGACATTGGGGCATTGTCATCAGTCAAATTATGGTTGACCAAGCAGTTTGACATGAAGGACTTGGGTGAGGCTAATTTTGTTCTCGGTATCAGATCTTACGGGATATGAAGAACAAAATGATAGCTTTGTCACAAGCCAGCTACATAGATAAAATTCTCAAGAGGTATGCAATGCAGGATTCTAAGAAAGGTGGGCAACCATCTAGGTCTGGAATTACTCTTTCTAAGAAAGACTCTCCAAAGTCTAATGAAGAAAGATAATACATGAAGAAGTCTCTTTAAAAATTTTCATTCTCAAAAATTAAAATAGCTCTGGGTAGTTCTTTTTCATTTCATTCTCCTATTCCTAGGTTGCTTCTTCTACCTACTAATTACACCATAAGACCTTGATGAGTGGTATCTTCTTATTCCTCAATTATTTATCTTTCGAGCCAAAATTTGGACCAATTTTTTCTTATGGGACAAGTCCTCATAAACTTCAATTGGCTCATATTGCAGCATATGTGATGGATCTGGCACGTATTTCTTTAGCATAGACACATAAAATACGTTGTGGATAGATGCCAGTTCAGGTAGTAGGACTAACTTGAAATCAACATTGTTTATTTTTTCCAAGATTTCAAAGGGTCCAAGGTATCTTGGACTCAATTTTCTCTTTTTTCCAAATCTCATTATTCCCTTCATTGGTGTTATCTTGAGAAAAATGAAATTCCTTACTTGAAATTCTAGGGGTCTCTGTCTTCTGTTAGTATAACCTTTTTAACAACCATGAGCAGTCTCCATTCTTTGTTAGATCAACTTCACATATTTTGTTGTTTTTTGGATAAAATCCATGGTCAATAACACTTTTTCTTTGGTTTCATACTAATGAAGTGGTGATTTACACTTCCTCCTATAGAGGCTTTCATATAGAGCCATAGCAATGAAGCATGGCAGCTATTGTTATATGCAAATTCCATCAATGGAAGCTTTTTATCCCATCTTCCCGTAAAATCCAATACTCATGGTCTCAGTGTATCTTCTAAAGTCTGAATGGTCCTTTCAGACTCATCATTGGTCTGGGGATGAAATGCCATGCTAAAAGTGAGTTTCATACCCATTGCATGAACATTCTTTTAAAATTTAGAAGTGTATCGACCATCATGATCGGATATAATGGATGTTGGCACCTTGTGATATTTAACGATTTGAACAGCATATAGTTCAGCCAACTGCTCTATAGTATTATTAAGATTAATGGATAGAAAGTGTACAAATTTGATTAATTTGTCCACAAATACCCATATGGTGTCATGTCCTTTTGTGGTTTTGGGTAACCTAACCACTAGATCCATAGTAATTTGATCCTACTTCCATTCTGGTATTGCAATCTTCTGTAGCACTCTTGTAGGATGTTGGTGTTTAGCTTTCACTTTTGATATGTCAAACACCTGCTAACAAACTGAGCAACATCATTCTTCATTTCATGCCACCAAAAATTTTCTTACAGCTTTTGATACATCTTGGTGGCTATCAGATGAATAAAATATGATGTCTCGTGTACTTCTTCTAGTTTTTGTCTATTTAAATCCTCCTCGTTTGGAATACATACCCTTCCTTTTTACTAAAGAATGCCTTCCTTTGAGACACTAAATCCTATTTCTCCATTCCTTATGACCTCATTTTTTATATTGAGTAATGAAGGATCTGCTTCTTACCATCCTCTCATATTTTCGACAAGGGTTGGTTGAAGAGACAAATCAGCTATTGCGCCTGTGATCAATTTGATGCCTGCCTTCTCAAGATTTTCTTGTAGAGAATTAGGCATTGCTCGTACAATCGTAAAGGCAGGTATTGCTTTTCGGCTGACAGCATCCACTACCCAATTTGCTTTCCCAAGATGATACAAAATTTCATAATCGTAATCTTTGACAAGCTCAAGTCACCTTCGCTTCCTCATGTTAAGTTCCTTCTACGTGAAAATATGTTTAAAACTCTGATGGTCAATAAGAATTTCACATTTGGCCCTGTACAAGTAGTGATGCTAGATTTTTAATGTAAACACTATTGCTACAAGCTCCAAATCATGGGTTGGTTAATTTCTTTCATGATCTTTTAGCTAGCATGATGCATATGCAACCACTTTTCTATTCTATATTAATACGACTCCTAGGCCTATAGTTGATGCATCACTATAGATTACGAATTTCCCCAAACTTGGATCAGGTATGGTCACTATTGATGTACTTGTAAGCCTCTTCTTTAGTTCTTAGAACTCTATTCATATTTCGCAGTCCATTTATACTTCTTCCCCTTCCGAATAAAGGCTATGAGCGATGCCATGAATTTGGAAAATTCTTCAATAAAACGTCGATAGTAGCATGCTAACCTAGGAAAACTCCTAATCTTTGTAACACTCTTCGGTGCTAATCACTTATTCATGACTTCAATTTTGGTGGGATCAATTGAGACACCATCTTGTGATACCACATGTCTTGAGAAATGGACCTTTCTAGCCAAAAATCACATACTGCAAATTTGGCACACAGCTAATGCTCCCTTAGCAGCTGAAGTGCTATCCTTAAATGGTTTTTATGCTCTTTTAGAATCCTTAAGTAAATCAAGATATCATTTATGAAAACAATGACCAATTTGTCCATAATCCTTAAAGACTCAATTCATTAAGTCCATAAATTCGACTGGAGCATTAGTCAATCCAAATAGCATTATGCAAAATTTGGTGTCCTTAACGTGTTCGAAACGTTGTCTTTGGAACATCTCCCTCCTTCACTCAAAGTTGATGATATTCAAAGCACAAATCGATCTTTGAAAATATGGTTGTTCCCTTCAGCTAATCAAACAGATCGTAAATTTTAGGAAAAAGATACCTTTTTTAATCTTAACTTTGTTTAGCTTATGGTAGTCTATACACATCCTTAAACTTCCATCTTTCTTTTTGATGAATAACATAGATGTTCCCAAAGGTGAATAGCTTAGTCTTATGTATACTTTGGCTAAAAGTTCTTGAAGCTAGGCCTGAATCTCCTTAAGTTTGGCTAGAGCCATGCGGTCGGGTGCCTTTGAGATTTGTGTAGTGCTTAATTTGTGTAGTGCCAAGCATTAACTCAATGTCAAATGAGATTTCTTGTTCCGGAGGTAATCTTTGTAACTCATTCAAGAATACATCAATAAATTCATTTACAGCTGGGACGCCTTTGGTCCTAACTGAGCTTTCTGATCTTTGCTTATTAAGTTCACTAGATAACCCGTAAACCCACTGTTTATCAATTTCTTTGCTTTTAAAGTGGATATCAACACTTTTGGCATTCTTGAGGTTTGCCTAGTATAGACAAACTTATTGTCCCTAACGGATCGAAAAGTGACCTTATGATCTCAGCAGTTGATTTTCCCAAAAAATTCATTCCTAGAATGATATCGTAGTCTTGAATATTGATTATAATTAAATAGATTAACAATTCTTTATCGCCAATGTTGATTGGTACATGAGATAATCAATGATTAGAATTCAATACATCACAAGAGGGAAATATGGTCCTAAAAGTTTGTTCTACCCTACTCCCTTCAAATCCTATGCATTTTGCAAAATTAAGTTACAAATGAATGTGTAGCTCCAAAGTCAAATAAAACATAAGCATCAATTTTAGCTATAGAGAGCTAACCTGTGACTACCGTAGAGGTTCCTACATCAGCTTTATTTTTGGTGTAGGTATAGATTCGTGTATTAGGTTCTAGTGCTTCTAGTCACCCCTAACTAGTATTAGATCCTTCAATTTGAGACTGAACTTGTGGAGTAAATGTCCTTGGGTTCTTCATTGACTCTATTGGAACTGATCTATTTGAATTGGTTCTAATTGGACTGGTTGTAAGGGTTAGAAAAACAATTCCTAGCATAATTCCCCTCTTTGCCACAAATGAAGTATTTATTGATGCCAACTTTGCACCTTCCTGCATGTCTTTTCCCACATTGTCCACACATCAGTTTGCTATTCCCTCCATCATTTACCTTTTTATGAGTTGACCTTTCCAACTAACTTGATTACTAGAATTCCAGTTTCTGTTGTTACTGTTCTTAATGTTACTACAGTTGCTACCAATTTGGTTACTCTAATTCTGACTTTGTTATGTATTACTCCCTTGTCCCTTAGACTAAGGAACTAGGCTTTGCCTTGCTGAAGCTCTTTTTTCCCTTTGCGCTTTAAAAATCTTGGCTTTTTTAGATTTGTCATGGGTGATTCTAAATTTAGCTTAAGTTGCTCATTAAATATAGTCCTCAACAAACCTTGGTGCCTGACCTCCGCTGCCCACAATCAATGCAGTCCATGCAGGACATTGTCATCATCCTTCTTATCCTTTCCTTATTGGTGGGTATTAGTTTAGAACAAAGGTGTGCTAACTGATTAAATCTTTTTATAGCATTAGTGATAGATAGGTTGTTTCACTAGAAATTGTTAAATTCTTCTTGTTGAGCGGCCATAATTCCACATTAAAATAAGTTTTCTTAAATTCTTTCACAAAGTTAGCCCAGGACTTTTTTTCCACATTCTTTTTTTGTTCAACTAACTCCCACCACCTTCATGCATCTTTGTTGAGAAAAAAGGGTGCACATAACACTTTCCCTTGGTCGTTAAGTCCCATAAACTTCAACAATCTTTCAATACAAGTAAACCAATCATTGGCTTCCAAAGGGTCAATGGAACCATCAAATTCTAGGGCTTTCATACTTTGGAATGTTTCATAAAAGTCTTACTAGAGCGACGGGTGCAGTCAGATGTGCTAGAGGCATTAGTAGAGCTAGTGGTGGTGGGTCTTCTCATACTAATGGTGCCAGATTCTGGTGATCCAGCTGCTCATGAAGTTCTTGCATTTCTTGCTCTTAAGCTTAGAGCTTTTCTTGTAGTTCAGTGATTAAAGTCATTAAATTAGGATTTGAGGGACCTTTAGGTACTTCGGCCATTGTTTTCATTTAACCATTCAATTTATAAAACATTAGAATTTCATTGGAATTATGTAACTACATTAAAACATAAACATAAATATAAATATTATACCATTTCATTACATATCTTGTTTTTGTATGCAAACTTTGTTAACAAAACACATCAAGTGTAGCTAATATAGCATACATAGTCAACATACATACATACATGAACTTTTATCTCATATCTAGTAATAGTCATCTTTACCGATTTTACATCACGATTAAGTGATGTTGCTTACCAGGGATACACATACACATGGTCAAAAGGGCCAAAATTTTGCAAGCCGTATAGTTATATACAACTCAAAACAAAAAGCCATCCAAAAAATGGTCTTCCCCTTCCTACTTAGAGTTAACGTCTGACATGTAATTATTCATTGGATACTCCTCTAGGTCTTCCTTCTCTTCCTCAGTGGAGTCAGTGGATGGATTGTCACTAGCATATATAGTCTCATGTGGTCTAGGAATGTACTCAGGGACTACTTGGTCATCATCATCCTCTTCCAGTTCCATAAGGTAGTCATCAATCAGTGCTAATAACTGCTCTTCTATGTGATATAACTCTACTATGAAGTCCTAAGAGTTGGGAAAATCATGCCGACATAGCACCAACATTTGAATCTCATCAGGAATGCCATTCCACAAGAGGTCGCACACTTGATGTATTGGTGTTCCTGGCGGTGCTGCCGATAGCATGGTATAAGGGAACCTTATGATTTAATGCTCCAAAGACCCCCCCAAGTATCTATCCTATATGGCCTATAGATGGTTGTAATATGGACGCTACTAATATCGCTATAGAATAGGATCAATCATTATCAAAGCATGCTTTGTAGGTGGTGGTGCAAATTTCAAAAATATTTGATTCTAGAACCTTTGCCATCTTAACGCTATCCTTTGGGCCCTAATCCTAACCACCAATTTATGCCTCTCCTTAGAGCCTCCCTGATGCCAATAAAACCTAAAGATGTGGTGGCATATGATAGGATTCGAATATGACCTCTATTGCATTAAGCCACTTAGTAAACATCATTTGCTGCTTGCTTCTGTCTCTTGGAATGCCATGCTGGCCCTCCTATCAGTATCATAATGACAGTCGTCGAGTGGAACCATCATCGACTACAATCGAATCATTTTAAGATGACAATTTATTAGAAAAGAAACCTTCCTAGTACCACCTTTAGAAAATTAAGCTATCTTACTTGAGCTGCGACTATGGCAAAGTGTAGTAGGATGGCAAGATGTAGCTCTGATACCAATTGTCACGATCTGTCTTTTTAGAATGTAACTAAGCATTTCTTTACTCATTAAAAGTTTGGTTTACCCAAAATTGTAAATATACTCTAGGTTTAAACATAGTACAATCCATTTACCCATAGTCATTTGCAAAAAGGTAATATTACATTTTACTTGTCTATTACTTTTTCCTAATATTACATATTCATCATTGCCAAAAATATTTATATATATGTATAGCGGAAGCTTTACTACAACGACATCCCTACCCTAACTACACACTTGTCCATCCCCTATTGCCAACTCTATAGTAGTACTATTTTGGCCTCTTGGTTGGATTCCCTACATCAAGAACAACTAAGTGAGCTATTGCTCAGTAAGTCCAAATATAGCACACAAGATGACTTTTCAACTAATTTGCATGAGCCAATTATGCTCATTTATGGACTTCTATTATGACTTATACTAAAATTAACAAGGTCCCAAGTGATTGTACCAAATGCACATAATGGTTATCGTAACACTAAGACCGTAACTTAACTTAGAACTCCCCTTATGTCGGGAGGTTCGTACAATATTTACTTATGTTTTTCGGAGTATCATTTACCCATTCTTTAGACTACGATGTCATACCATGCATGATACTTTACTAACTTATACTGAGAATATTATCAAAGTAATCTTTTATTTTTAGTATGATAGACTTTTTCTTTAAGAGAATACCATTATTATCTACACTATAGGTGGGATTTAGTACTTACTTATTAATTACACCACACTTAATCAAATTTTCCCCATCCTCTTCAAAAATCACCTTCATGTCCTGCTAGGACAATTTTCTATTGTTAGGGATCTTACTTAATATCAATCTTCCAGTCGATATCCAAACATAAACACTAACTATCAACTTTGGTTATTAACGAGATTTTTTAAAAAACTTAGGCATAATTGGACTTATTTTCTTATCTACAAATGCCTTCCTGTCACTCTCGGAGCAAGAGTGAAATATTCTGCTATAGGCCTTGCTTTATCTTGAGTGTTTTGAGGTCCATTCGACATTTTAATGAAAAATAACATTTTTGCCCTTAACGGATTTTTAAAATTTTTCGAGCTTACATTTATCATTTAAAAATTACATTTTGTTGTTTTTTAAATAATGACAATGAGTTTGGGGTGCCAATACTTGTTTTACCACAAAAACCCGTCCTTATCGAACTTTGCAATTTCACCGATTTTGTGAAAATTTCATGATTTTGCCCCCGATTTTGAAATCAACCATATAACATCATTGGATTCAAATATTTTTTTCCCAATATGATATGAATTCCCTAAAGTTTCAAAATCCAATACCTTTAATTAAAAACTTTTCTTCGATGAGTTTTACAATTTTTGTGTTTTAACTTTCCTAAAATTCGGATCACACAGGAGTGTCTTAGGCCATTGTTCATATTTGTCCCTCAAATAGAAACTTTATAATTTTACCCTCAATGAAATTTTCAAACTTTTTTTCATCAAAGTTGCTACTTCCATTGTGTTGAACAGAACCAATATGTTTCCAAAGAAACTTAATGACCCTAAAACCTATCAAACCCCTAGATTTAATTAAAATACCAAAAATTACTTTTTGTGCTAAATTTAAAATTTAGGGGTTTTAAACTTAAAAACCCTAGTTGCTCACAACAATACATGCCACATGACATGAGACAAATCACATAAACTTGTCATAACACCCCTTAAGCATGTCATAGTCCATATTAGGTTTTTACATAACAAAAATACCCAAAAAACTTAATTTCTTAGGTTAAGTTTAGAATTTACTCAAAGCTTTCCTTTGTGATTGTTGTGGTCCTCCATCTACACTTGTTCTTGGTGCTCTCTCTTGACGTAAACCATGAAAAATTTCTCATCAAAACCCCTTTCAAAAACCAAAAAGAAAAGCTTAAAAAAACAAGGAAAGTTTAGATTTTACCTTAGATTAAAACTTGATTTTACTCTTGAGCTTTGTGGAGGTGGATTCTTTAATGAAATTTGAAAGAAAATTTTGGGGAAAATGAGTTATGGCTTCGGGTGATCTAGGAGAAAAAGAAGGATATTTTTTTCAATTTTTTTAGCCACCTTTTTATTTAAAAAGCTTTATTTTTTGTTTTTTTTTTTCAATTTTCACAACTTTGGGAGAAAAAGTGAATTGCTGTCGTGTGTCCCTATAATGGGTAGCAAAATTTCAACCCTTTTATGTTAAGTAAGTAGGCCCCACAACCTTTTTACATAGTATAAATTTATACTACACTGTATTTTTTTATATTGTTAATGTAAAATTTTATATAAATATTATTTTTAACAGTCTAAAATTACACTGAATTGTGTTTTCTCATAGTGACTATTCCCTATCACAGTATTTCTTATTATGCACTTGTACTTAATAATACCATTTCACTATACTATGCACTCTTTTACTAATGTGTGTCTTTTTCAACTGTGTTTATCAACAGATGAGCTGTCAACACAGAGATCTTTTACCAATTTTCTAATTGGGAACAAAACATTTTTATACTGCTTGTACTATGGCATGATTATTTACTTCAATTAGCATTAATTTCTCTTTACTAATTCCTACCACAAAATTTGTATTGATTGTGATATAAGTTTCATCTTGAGAGTATTTTGCAAATTTTTTTTAACACTCATGCCCACAAAATTTGCATTTTAAAAATACTTTCAAATACACAAAATTTTACAGACATAATTTACATCAATATTATCCGTAAACATTTTATTGTATCGTATTTTTACAAAGTACAATTTATTAAAGAAAATTCATTACTTAAATCTTAGTAAATTCCAAATTTTACTAAATGAATTTTTTTAAACATTACAGGTAATGGTTGAAATGCTAGTTCCTTGATCTCACTAACGTAACACTCTCTAAATTAAAGGAAAGCAAATTAATTTCATTTAGCTATATTAGAGTGTCTATTTGTACACTGCTAATGTAGTACTATACTTGAAATTCTTTCTAATTGAATTTCAAGTTTCTTGTTGATAAACTCCCTTCATCTTGCCTTTGAGATGGAAGGTTTTCTTATCTTGAACAGATTTCTAATAAAATTCTAGTAATGCTTAATGATATCGTATACTACCGAATTCATTCTAATCATAAAATTGTAGAATTTCATGAATCTTTACGTAAAATAAGTGTTTAACTCTTGTTAGAAAATCCTTTGATTTAAAATACTTAGATTCTATTGGGTACAACTAATCAAGTGTTAATCATTAGACTGAAATTTTGCTTGGTCCATTAAGAATACAGTGACTTGTCTTAAATTAATATTTTATTAAGCTTCTACACTATTCCTTATTCGTTCAACTTAGTATCTAATATCTTAAAACAATGCTAAGTCTTCTAACTGAAAGTTCGCGGTCATTCCTAAACTAGTTCAACATGCATAGTGTGACTGAGCAAGTCATACTATTGTTATCCTTGTAATTCTCACCAAAATTTGTGCTCATAGGCTCCAAATTTATATTTATTAATTACTAGATTTTATCAAAGTTAATTGATTATACTTAACGGTATAGTTTAGAAAAATCTCAATTAATTATACTTATTAATTACTGGATTTTTCTAGATATTATATTGTCTCAATTAATAAAAGAAATTTAAGTGCTAATCTACTTATTCAATTAATTCATTTATGATTTACTTTGTGAATTTAAATCACTAATCTTATATATTTCAATTTATAAATGAAATATGATAAAACTTGTTTTTAAAATATTTGTCTATATTTTGTATATTTTTAATTAATCGTTGTATTAGTTATACTTATTTGGGCCATATTTGTGTTGTATTATGGAGCCAAACCCAAATTACCACCCTATCTGAGTAAAGTTTTATCCCAAAAAAGTAAAGGAATAGACTAGCTTCTACTTATATAGCCTTTTTTTATTCAATGAAAAACTATAACCTTTTTTTTTTTTACAGCACTTGTATAACATTTTCTACATTAGTAAAACATAAATTAAATTAAGAATCAATACAAGGAGCATGATGTGTTATATCCCACTATTAATTATTGTAAATGAAATTGAGATGGCATCTATTCTGTGCTTTTTTATTAACACGAACGACCTAAATTTGGGTCTCACTTTAAAAATTGCCGCTTTATCTTATGAACTTTTAGAACTATTTATTTTGCTCCTTGAATTTCAAAAATTGCCACTTTTTTCCTAAACTTTTAGAGCTCTTTACTTTGCCCCCTGAACATCCGATTTTTTGTTCAAATATATGAAATTAAGCCAGCGTAATTCATACATAAATCACTTATAGGGACAAAAATGAGATTTTATCATTTCAAGTTATCAAAATAATCCCATTTTTAGGGGCTTGACTTTGGTCACACTTCCAGTTGAGTCAATGATCCGATATCATCAATAACGACTTGCACTTCTGTTTAGCATGATAATATCTGCTTTAGGACTAGGCCTTGATAATTTTGCTTTTGGACTTTACCCCAAAAGGCCTCATGCTATTAGTAGGTGGTATCATTGCTTATCAACCACTACTTATGACCATTCTCAGGCAATATATGACTGCATTACCTATCCTTTTTTAGCCCTCTTCATCTTTGTAGAATTATGGTTATCACATAACATTTTTTTCGTTTAAAAGAAAAAATCAACAACTCTCATCTCTTATCTTCCTCCTTATGTTAGTCATTTGAATGCATCTATGCGGTAAAGAATGGCAGTAAAAGAATAACAATTATTGTTTAGTGTAGTTTATTTTTACTTTCTTTTGGGTTTTTGCCAAAATATGTCAAAGGGATAGATTGTTAGTTTTCTAAATTGATACAACTGGCTTTGTAATGATAAAAAAATAAAAAAAAGGTGAAAAAAATGTCAAATTCTAAAATTTCAAGGTGCAGAAGATTCTAAAGATATTTTAGATATTTTTCAAAGATTTTCAAATTTTTTTAGAGTTGAACTTGAATCCTATTTGAGTCAGAGCAGGTTTGAATTGAAGTAGGATTCAAAATTAGAAAAAGATAGGATTTGTCTTCTACATAAGCAAGTTGGAGATTTAGTGCGATTTGATGAATTTAAATGAAGAACATCTAATATGAAAAAGGATCTCACGAGTTGAGAAAAGGTGTCTTGGAGATAGCATTTTTAAAATTCAAATCTACTGCAATAGATTTTGCAATAGTTTAAATTTTAGGTAAGATTTACTGTTTATAAATAGAGTTTAGGTCTACAACTTATACGCAGAGTTTCCACGTGTAGTAAGGAAGTAAGTTTTCATTCAACTATCTTCAAGGGAAGGTGTTTTGTTCTTCGAGAAAAGAATATGCAATTTTCAGGAGAAGACATTTTGTTGTTGATAGGAGTCGGTTAAAATACATTTTCCTTTGCAGTGGTGCTTGCTGAACAAGGCTATTAAGAGGTATAGCAACGTAGGCATCAAGAGAATGAGTGTTGCCAACATTTCTCCTTCCCGCCTACTTGCTATTGTTATAGTTGTCATTCTCATTGCAACAGCTACTAGCAAACATGCCATGTCTTACATTCACTATTTCCTTTGTAAAATAAACAAATGCAATACTGTTTTACCCTTTTTACTGCTAAAGAACTTCCATTGGACTTGAACATCGAATGCCCCGGCTAAAAGTAAACTAAGCACCTAATCTTGAAAAGCTTGAACATTAGATTCCTCATAAATTGGCTATTCCTCAAAAACAGCTCAACTGCAATATTGAATTAATTGACAACAGGCTCTGAGTCCATGGCTAGTTAACCCTAGTAATAATAATAATACTTGAACATAGCAACTAAAAAGCAATCTAATTGCAATTTCTTCAAAACAGAAGGAATTAAATAACATATTTAGAAACATTTGAGGTAAATTAATATTTATGGTATAAATAATTTATTTATTCGTGTTTTATGGTCTAAATATGTTATTTTCCTTAAATATTTTTAAATATTCTATTTACTTCGAAAAAATAAAAGTTCAAAGAAATACGGCCTATTTGATAGTGTTTTTAAAATAGTTTTGCCCTTGTTTGATTTGTTGGTTCGAATTATGTTAAGAGAAAATTACATATATCACCACACTTTTTAATCATTAGTTTTTTTATGCCACGAAAAGAAATATTAAAAAAATTATGCCACAGAGTTTCATCGTCACAAATTTTCATGAATTTCTCTGTCTCTCCTCCCAAAAATCTCTCTACTAGTCCTTTCAAAAAAATCTCTCGCCCTCGTCTTTCCTTTTCTCCGCTACATCCAGACCAATGTGTCTTACCGTGAGCGCCGGAGGAACACGCGACCGTCGACTTTGACGGCCATAGATGCCAAACGAAGACACGCCATGATCAAGATCCACCATCCCCCTCTATATTGGCGTCCCCTCCCGATCCCCGCCATCGGATCTAACCTGAGCCAAAGACGCCATCCTCCTACATGATTGTCGACTTTGACAGCCATAGACGCTGGACGAAGGCAAAGCTCAAAGACCTCAATCCTTAGTGGGATAAGAAGCACAAGGTTCTCATCCATGATCCAGATTCCATAGTGTCGAGGCTCCTCGAGATTAGAAAGAGAAGCACCTTCTTTGGCACTTTTGCTAGATCTAGATTGGCACCTTCCTCAATCTGCCGACATTGGAGAATAAGGCTGCTAAGGATGTGAAGAACAAGACGACTGCAATAGCTGTTGTTATGTTGTGTTTCGGTTTTTTTCCTCTGTTTTTGATGGTTTGTAATGTCTATCGGCGATCCGTTAGCACCAAAGAAGAAAGCTACAACGATGTGAAGAAAAAGACAACTATAGTGGTTGTTGTTGTTGTGTTGTGTTTCGTTTTTTTCAGTTTTTGCTGGTTTGTAGTGGCTGCCAGCGATGTTGGTGATGTCAGATGACGTCGCGGGTAATCTAGAGACAAGGCTGCAGCAATAAGGAGAGAGACAAAAAGAGAGCAAAATGTCTCAGTAGGACATATGACATGTCCCCAAAGACAAAAATATCCCAGAGGGACACGTGACATGTTTGGGTAAGACATACCGACATGTCTCAGTGGGACATGCTCTAAATTTATGAGATAAGAATTTTTAACATTTTGTGGAATAAATAAAAATTAAGTTGAAAAGTTGCATTTATGTGAATACCTCCTTGTGTTAATTTGAATTTTTCTGATTTGAACATAAAAATCCAAATTGTGTAGTTTAAGTAGTAATTCGAACTAGCGTTTAGATGTGAAATTAAAGTGCTAATTTGAACTTTATATCCAATCTGAATTTGTGCTTGGATGGGTCTTGATAACTCTAGTTTGAAAGATGAAAAATTATTTACTTAAAGAATAAACATGAGAGAAGTTATTTAATAAAAAAATAATATAAAAATAGTGTTAAATTATTAAAACAAATATATGGAAGTGAAATTATTATTCGATATTGGTTCAAAATTTTGAAATAGAGGGGTGGTTTGAATTCTAAGTTGGACTATTCAGTCCAGTTTACACTATTAGTTTAGCTCGAATTAAATGCTTTACCAAATAACAATTTAAACTGTTATGACTGTTTGAATTAAGCCGAACTCGAATGAACTAGTAAAACAAACATGCTCTTTTTTTTGTAAGAATCTAGAAATTAAAATATTTTAAGAAATGTGTTAGAATTGTTTTTGAAACTATGTTTGGTTATATATGATGTGCTTTTGAAAAATACAACCTAAAACTAATAGAAAAAAAAATTATTTAGACTTTTTTTTTCCAAATTTAGTCCAAAATCTTAGATCTATTTGGTAACTCCACTGGGAAGATGGAGTCATCAGAGTCGCAGGGTGTCATTGTTGTCACTTTGAGGTCGGAGTCACAGGGCTTCATCGTCATTGCTAGAAGGGTCAGATTGTCATAGCGAAGTGTCACCATCGTTGGGAGGGTCGGATCGCCATCGCTAAAGGCTTGCAACGAAGGCTTCATGCAATCATTGGGAGGGTCGAATTGCCATCACTAAGGGCTTGGAGCTTCGTCACTAAAATCAGGATTCGCTAGCAATGCGTGGGTTGCTAGGATTCATGGGTCATTAAGGTTCACCAGTAGGGGGTTGGTCGGTGGGGCGACGACAGATCAAGGAGTGAGAGAAAGGGGTCTGGTTTGAGAAAAGGGGGGAGGGGGAATTGTGTTGGTCAGTTACAAGAAAGAAGAAATAAAAAAAATTGAACAATTTTTTTTTCAAAAACTAAGGAAATTTTGGGTATTTTGTAAACAATTTTCCTTTTTATTTCCCTCAAAATTTTAACCAACTATTGTTTTGAAAACATTTTCATTTTTTTTGTGTTTTTGAAAATAAGAGAAAACCTTCTAAAACAAAACCAAACGCCCCCGCTAATTGCTTGTTCCCCTAGAAATAGAGCATAGTGGCAACTTATTTGGCTTTGATGGTGCAAAAAGGTAGAGGCCTAGGGTTAGTTCCCGTGAAATGGGTTAAAGGATAAAATTTCACTTTTCTTAGACAATAAAAAGATTGTACACTAGTGGTTGCATGCATAACCCAATAGTAACTGAATCCACATCTTATTTTATTAAAACGTAAAGTTCAAAAAAAAAAAAAAACTTCGTAGAACATTTGCTATAACGTATTTGTAAACAAAATAGCATACAAAAATTAGTTGCTTTTTTAATATACAAAAAATATTTGTTATATTACAAGGTCCATTGTATCAAATCTATCACCTAATATAATTCACACTATCACGAGTGTTAAAATGTGCCTCCGAACAATGAATTTTTTTCCCCAATTGATATTTATTTTATCGAGTGACATCAAACTGAGATAAATAAGAGACCTTGTGGGGACAGAGGCCAGGGCCGTTTTTTATAAGCCAAAGTTTGGTGTTGAAATGAAAACCAGTTCTTTAAAGAAGTGAACAAAGAATTACGGACCACGTGTTGGAGGCAATGTTGAGGATGGGGCATGGAGCTCTTGAGTTCTTATTGGTCCGAAATCTATCCACGAAGCCTTCCCAGATTTCCTCTCATTATCCTACTTGGCTCCTTCCAAGTCATCCCTTTAGATTTTCTTAAAAAACACCCACTCTCTGTGTTCACTACTTCAAAAAAAGACCAAACTCCAAACTTAGATCATAAACTTCTCCGCTTCGGCCTCCTCCGACCGGCAAAAATGGCGGCGACATCTGGTGCGGTTCTAAACGGGTTGGGCTCATCCTTCCTGTGTGGAAACAAAAGGAGTGGCAACAGCCAGGCCTTGTTCTCCGCTGCAGCCAAAACCGGCGGCAATGTCTCTCCCAAGAGATTCATAGTTGTCGCTGCAGCCGCTCCCAAGAAGTCGTGGCTTCCTGGCGTTAGAGGCGGCGGCAACTTCGTCAACCCCGAGTGGCTTGATGGCTCGTAAGTCTTCCCCCAACTCTCTCCGCCACGATTCACCATACTCCTTAAAAATTTTCTAATGAAATCATGTTTGCGGTTCAAATTCTGTAAATTGAAATAATTGCTTAATCCTCAATTTTTTTATTCTTAACCACTTATAAATAGTTTTTAAAACTTAAAAAGTGATGAATTTAAACTCTACCCCTTAAAATAAAATAAAAAAATTATCTATAGGCAATTATTGCTTTATTTTGCTCTTTTCTTTCCTTTTACTAAACAAATATCCTTTTAAAACAGAAATATCTCTCGGCGGTATTTTGTCATGCACCTCAAAGTAAGATCCATGTTCAATTTGTGCTGAACCGTAACTTTATTTTACAGTCTTCCGGGAGACTACGGCTTCGACCCGTTAGGCCTCGGCCAAGACCCAGCATTCCTCAAGTGGTACAGAGAAGCCGAGCTCATCCACGGGCGGTGGGCGATGTTGGCTGTGGTCGGAATCTTCGTCGGACAAGCATGGAGTGGCATCCCCTGGTTTGAGGCAGGCGCAGACCCCGGCGCTGTCGCCCCGTTCTCTTTCGGATCCCTCCTCGGAACCCAACTCCTGCTTATGGGGTGGGTCGAGAGCAAGAGATGGGTAGACTTCTTCAACCCCGACTCGCAGTCCGTGGAGTGGGCGACTCCGTGGTCACGGACGGCCGAGAACTTTGCCAACGCAACGGGTGACCAGGGATATCCCGGTGGGAAATTCTTTGACCCGCTGGGGCTGGCGGGCACGATCACGAACGGAGTTTACGTGCCGGACGTGGAGAAGCTGGAGAGACTGAAGCTGGCGGAGATCAAGCATGCCAGGATTGCCATGTTGGCCATGCTTATCTTCTACTTTGAGGCTGGTCAGGGAAAGACCCCTCTGGGTGCTCTTGGCTTGTAAATTGTTCGTGACTTCGAGTTGTGTTGTGTTATTTATTAATGGTGTTAATAGATTTAAATGAATTTTAGAGATGAGAGACTGGAAAACAAGTTCAAGTGGGCTCGTTTTCGATTACTTTAGCTTAAATACTATACACCATATGTATCCTTTCTTCTTGTGAGAATTGGTTTGGCTCATTTTCAACCTTGTTGCATTTTGTTAGAGTATCAATACACGGTCATTACATGTTAATAATAGGCACCAGAAGGAATTTATAGCCTATTTTTAGAAAATGAATCCTTTTGGTAACATTTACTATAAATAGGATATAATCCTCCGTTTTATAATTATAGGTTAAATTAATAAAAAAGTGTGTTACCAAATTTTTCGACTGCTAGAGTTGAAGGGGCAACCTCATTTAAATGAAAAAGATAAATAAAAATAACAGAGGAGTTCAAGAAATAGACCAATTAAGATTTTAGAGATGTGATGTGCAAGAGAAAGCAAGATCGAGCAGTGATGTCCTCTTTTCCCTTTTTCCTTTTTTTTTTTCTTTAATGTTTCCAAATAACATCGTGTAATATCAGTTAAAATATGTTCCCATGGAATTTTGATTTATGTAGGTTAATATTCTAATTGATTTACCACTAGCCGGAATATGTTTGCTATGATTAAATTTTTAGGTGACACATTTGGCTCTCGCTCTAATATGGACCCAGTAATAATTATTTAAATCTTCGAAAATTGTAGCACTTACTACTTGTTATTTTGAAAATATTTTTCTTAAATATCAAATTTATGTTGTAAATAATTTATCTATCCTTTTATTTATCGTGCAAATAGTTCTTATTTATACAGTAAATAGATTTAATATGTAAATAATTTATTTATCCTATTGTTTACAAAGTAAGTACTGCTTATTTATATAGTGAAAAGTTATTTACCTTGTGAATCTGTTTAAAAACCTTGTTATTTACTTTTTGGGCGTTTCTTTTGTGGAAACATCATTTTTGAGCCACCGCTGGTGCGATTCTGTAGAAACTGTTGGATCAAAGTGGGTTCAAAATTTATAGGTTGAGATGGCCATGCTTTTTTCTTTTTTAAACAAACTTTTGGGTGCTCACACCAAATTAAAGCAGGTGGATTCTAACGTTGGAGTAGAACCGGTAATTTCGAACACAGCATGATAACACAATACGAGAACGATACGAAATAAATGGGTTTAAAAATCACGTTTATTAATTAGGCCATAAATGAGTTAGCATGAATAACACAAAAATAAATGTGTTGGATCCGTGCCGACACGTTTATAGCTCGTTTATAGCACATTTAAACTTCAAATAAAAAAATTTCTTAATTTTGCAAGTGCAAGGATTCGAACCTTGCACCTCACGTATGCAAAGTTCCACTCTTCTCGCCAGTTTACCACCTTGTTGCGTCAATATTTGTTGTCAAATGAGTGCTGCTAATATATTTATTGTATTTTTATGGTTTTGAAACTTCCTCCTCCCAAGAGTCCCACATCGAAAGAAAATGAGAGCCTCTCTCTCATTCTTGTCTATATGAGCTGGTTTCTTTGCTTGCAGGGGCGTGAGGAAGCTGATGAGAGCTTCAATATAGTTTGGGTTCAAGCTAGGCTATTTGAAATTAATGCAGTTTAAACATTCAATAATAAGTGAATATTTTTACATTTTGGACACTAAATTTATAGTGAAAATTATAAATAAAAAAATTATAGTGAAAATTATAAATAAAAAAATTATATAGTAAAATGTATAGTAAAAGAACTTTATTTTTTAAAATATTGTTTGTCAAAATTTTAAAAAAATTTCACATGAAAAAACTTTATAATAGGTGTATTTTAATCGTGTTGTGTTATACTGTTGTAGATGGGTCGTGTTTGTGTTTGTATTTTAAGCACATTTATTAATCATGTCGTGTTTATGTTTAGTCTAATTATGTCGTGTTACAAACATGTTAACACAAATACGACACGAAACATGAATTGCCAATCCTATGTTGGAGGGCTGCTATTGGAAATTGTATGGGCATCGTTAGACACGCCACAACAGGCGAGTGGAAAAGACGTTTACATCAAGGCTAGAAATCTGTGTGATACGCATCTCTCACGTGGATGGAAAGAGCTGAAGTAGCTGGGCCCGCGGACATGGGCGTTGAAGTGGACAGATCTGGCCTAATGTCCACAATAATGAAGGCCCACATAGAGAGAGATAAAAGTTGGTGTTTTGCTCCAAGTTTACTATTTTTTTACACCATTTTGCTCCTTTTTTTCCAGATTTCAAATCTACGGAAATTAATTCTTTAAAATACAAAATATTGAACACAAATATTTTTAAAACTAAAATAATTTAAAACATATAACATATACATTAAAAATACATACTTTTGCCTTTTTTTAATCTATTGATTCAAAATGATTTAATTAAAGGATTCAATAAAAAATAAAAAAGTAAAATAACAATATTAAAGGATTTAATGTTGTTTTCATCAATTTACACCTTTATTCGTCATGTAGTCATTTAATTACAACATTTATAAGTTAAATATCTATTTTGAATCAATTTAGTAAAAAACTGCATATATGTAGTCGTGAAAAACAATGGTAAAAAATAAATGATAATAAGTGTGAAGTAGTTAAATTCAAATTAATTGGGTCATTGATCACCATTATCAGAACCTTAACAGCTTTAAAAAGTATTAATATAAGACAAATATTGAGAAACATTAGTCACAAAACAAAGATTGAAATATAAACTAAAATGTAATTAAAATTAAAACAATTATTTAATGACTTTCGTGCTTCAAGTGTATGGTTAGAGATCCTTCACTAAAATAATTTAAAATACACTAAAAATGCATATTTATGTGGTTTTTGCCGAATTGACTCAAAATAGTAGATCAACATACAAATGCTTTAATTGAAGGATTTAATAGCAAATAAAAGTGTAAAATGATAAAAACAACATCAAATCCTTTTATATCATTATTTTACATTTTTATTTGTCATTGACTATTTTAATTACAACATTTGTGTGTTAAATAATATTTTGAGTCAATTCGACAAAAACGCATAAAACTGTATTTTTAATGCATTTGGTGTTTTTGAAATTATATTAGTTTTAAAAATATTTTTGTAATTTTCATAACTATTTTGTGCAAAAAAATATGCATTTTCTCTTGTTTAAATTATATGAAAATAACATTTGTGCAATTTTATAACTATTTTATGCGTAAAAGAATTAATTTTAATCCAATCATTTATCTATAGATTTAAAATGCAGAGCAGAAAAAGAGTAAAATGGTGAAAAAATACCAAATTAGGAGCCAAAACATCTATTTTTCTCTCTCCTGTCAGCTGTCATCAATGCGCTGCCATGTGTCATCATTAGATTCGACTAGCTCAACCCGATCTGTGTGTTAGAAGGTTCTGATCTACGTGCCTTGCTCGCGTTTTACACATTGTTCAACCCAAAAATGTAGTTTTAATCACTCCCTCTATCACCCTCTCCTAGTTAGCCAGTAGAAAGCATGGGACATCGTCAAAACAAAAAGCAAAAAGCATGGGACCCATAGACATGTGATTTTTCTAATTGTGTGTGCGCAGCCCAAAAAGTGGCACAGAAAAGACTAGGCTTTTTTAACCATTGGATTTTCATTCACAGGCTATATAAAAGAGAAAACTACATAGAATGCCTTCTTTTCAACACTTCTTATAAAAAATGACCCCTTTCTCACTTTTCAAAACTACCCCTTAATTTTTCAATTTACATTTTTATCCCAATTCAAAACTAGATAAAAAAAAAATCTAAGTCAGATCTAAATTCTCTCTCCCTTGTTCCTCTCTCTTCTTTTCTCTCGTTTTTTCTTCACGTTTCTCTTCACCCTATCTTAGATCTAAATTCTCTTTCTCTCTCTCTAAGTCAGATCTGATGTAGCTTTGAGCATGGCCAATGATGGAGCTGACGTTGGAGATGAGTTCTCTTTCTCTCTTCCTCCTTCGCTAGTGTCGCCTAAAGCATCCGATGCACCCTTACTGCTTCTATACCTAACGAACGCCTAAGCATCCGAGGATGACAGTAAGGATGAAGATCTCCATGTCATCGTCATCAATGACAATGCCTGCCATCCTTCTTTACCTGTGGCGGTCCCCACATTGGCCTCCAAAGAAGATGAGGAGATCATCAAATGGTGGTGGATAGAACCTTGCCTTCGTACTCACTCGAATCGAGGCTAGGGGACTAGAAGGGAGCAGCAGCGATATAGCATGAGGCACTCCAAAGGACAACAAGGAGGATGATGGCGAGATGGCATGAGGCGCTTAAAAGGATGAGCGACGATAGTGTTGCATAATGCTGATCAAAAACTTGTAGATTTCGATTGGGATTGCAGGGCCATTGTTGCTTGACGAGGTCAAGTATTCGATGTAGATTTTAGTTGGGATGCAAGTAATTTTTTTCTTTCTCTTTTTCATTTTTTCATCTTCAATAATAGTAGAATTTTTTTTGAATTTTTTTGTTTGTTTTAGATTTTGTTTTCAATTATAGATTTGTGGATCTATGTTTGTGTTTTCGTAGATCGGTCACTAACCACAGTAGTTTTCACCGGTTGATAACTACAGTGGTATCTACCAAGAGATACCGACAAGTATCCACAGTACTAGCGGGATGGAATCTGGCAGTTTCGAGTGTTATTTTTGACGAAATCTGGCGGGTTCTATATTGGAACCTAGTGAGTTTCGACGAGTTCTAGGACGGAATCTGGTAGTTTTGGTATTTTTTAGACAGAATCTTACGGGTTCTGTATTAGAATCTGACGGGTTCCATGTTGGAACCTAGCGGGTTATGGCTAGTTAGGGGACGAAACCCAATGGGTTCTAGTGAGTGCCGAGATGGAATCTAGAAGGTTCCGAGACGGAATCTAATAGGTTCAAAATTAAAACTTAGCTGGTTACAACCCGACACCTACGCTAATGATGGGAGGTGGTTGGCACTTCTTTATTTCAAAAAAAATGCTGAAATTTGGCAAGTTCCAATCCAGCACCTGCGACGACAACGGGAGGTGGTCAGTGCTTCTTTGTTTAAAAAAAATATATATTGAAATTTGGTATATTCTAAGTTGGAAACTTGCAGGTTCCAATTTGACACCCCATCCCAACGATCGGACGCGGGTTCCAGCTTGTTCCATAATGGAACTTGACAAGTTCTACAACGGAACTTGGTAGGTTTCGGTGGGTTTCATGATGGAACCTAGTAGGTTCCATTTATGGAGAAAGAGTAACTTGGTCATTTAATAATTCATTTTTTTTATTAAGGGATAATTTTGAAAAGAGCCTTCTAGAGGGAATTCTTGTAAGTTGCTCTATATAAAAGCTTCCATCAATGGCTCAAATGTATCGTCTCCACCTGAAAATTTGCCTTATTTTTAAAAGCTTCAAAAATATGCTATTTCTCTCATCCTCTCCATCTTTTCCCCATGAAAGGCCTATAAAATAAGACAGGGCGGGTTAAGGAACCCCTTGTGGAGTAACGGGCACTTATCATGGACCCATTAAACCACGCGCCTTTGATAAAAAGCTAACAAAAAGAACAATAAAACTTACATCATATGAAATAATCATACAACAAAATAGATTATCCAAATTACTAAATGTGGTGCTTAATTTTTTAAAATTTGATTATATATCAGTAGCATCCTTGCCATGTTGCAATTAATGATCAGGGTTTTCTGCTCCTAACCTGGATGTGGGTAAACCTCAACCACGGGTAAATTGCCATCCTAGGGAAATGCAGTGGGATTCTCATTTCCTCTATGCATTTTGGCAAGTCATCCTCTCTGCGCTTTCACCTCATCTCTCTCTTTCTATAGTTCTCTCTCAAAATTGTTTTGTCGTTCATCGTTGATGTATATTTTTTTAATATATTCTGTTTGTTCATCATTGATTGATTTTTTTTTCCCTGTTAATGTATCAAAGTTCATCACTAATTTACTAAATTCTATCGTTGATATATTGTGCTGTTTGTGTTTCTTAGATAGTTAGGTCTTGGTATGTTTATTGTTCAAAGAGTCTATCAATGAAGTTCCAAAGTTCATCATTGATGCACTCTGCTCCATTTGTAAGTTAGGTCTAGACTTTTTTTAGAAAGTTTATTATTGGCGTACTATAGTCTATCATCGATGTACCATGCTATGTTTGCTAATTAGGTCTAGATATGTGTACTGTTCATAGTCTAATAATGACGTACCAAAGTTCTCTAATGTACCCTTCTCTGTTTGTTAATTAGTTCTATATAGGTAGGTATATTCATCAGAAAGTCTATCATTGATTTACTTAAGTTATGATAACAATGCAAACTGGAAAAGGTGGCCGGAAGAAAGAGTGGAAAAGCCTTGGCGAAGCTGACTGAAGAACAAATAGTTAATAGGAACAACAGAGCTTTGGCGGTGAAGCTAAGTTAAGAAGAAGAGCAAACGTGAAATGAAACAAAGGGTAACTTTGGAAGATCTAAAAAATGGAACGAAAGAATCAGCCATATGAGTAAGGTGAATAAATTTGGAAATATCTCATCAAATCATGGCTTTAACTGTTTGCTTCCCCTTTAAGTGTTGGTTGAAACTCAGAACAAACCAAAAGATCTAGAAAAGTTGCAAGTTGCATTGCAACTTGTAAATATTGGAGCTATGTAACAAGTAGGCGACCAAGTAAGAGGCATTTTTAGAGTGATTGGGTCGAGGCTAACTCACTCCAGAGAATGCAATGTTGTAAAGGAAGGGGAAAATGCTTCGATTAGATGCACAACATCCATGAAACAGTGAGTCAATTAAACGTGGGAGAGTAAAAGAGTGATAAGAACCACGTCAAGAATTGAAGCGACCCTAACCAAAATTGGTCTCCAAGATCGAAATTCCAAATTGGTTTTGTATGAAACCACGACCCGATGCCCAACAAGAAGCACGAACCTTGATATGTGAGGACGCCACAATCAGTTATGGACGGATTGATTGATAAGTCTTTGAACGCCACGGAATCTTCTGATAAGTTCGAATAGTTTGTTTAGGAACCGAAGAGAATTAAACATCAAATTGTGTGTAAAAACTTATTACCATTGAATGAAATTCGTTACAATATATAATGGTTCCCCTTTGCGAATTTTGAGCTCCTAATTGCCCATGGAATTTCGGGCAAATCAATTACTAGCCAAAAAAAGGCCCAATCTAAAGCAAATAAGGTAAATTTCCTAAATGGCTTAAAAGCCTTACAATAATATAAAAGTAAACGCATGTTTTGTAAGAGAAAAGGAAACTAGACAATAATTAGGGCAGATTCTTCTCGCCACTTGTCGCCTCAAATTTGGAAAGTAACCGAAATAGAAAGTAGCGTTATTATTTGCAGCCATAGGATTACTCGGTCCCTTCTAGGACTTAAATCACGCATTTGTTGGTCTGGCTGTCACATGCAATTCCCTCAATAGGCCTCCATGCGATAGCTTGAGCCCAAGATGCTTGAATCAGCCCAATAAGCATTTCTTTGAACTTCTTCGTACGAGCTCTCGTAACTGGAGCAATGGGAACTTGAATTGGATCTAAATATGTCTCATCCCTTGTGCTCTTGCTTGTGCTACTGATGCCCTCATCATTCCCCTCCTCTTGAGAGGGATTTGTCCTCAAATCGTCGCCTGCATCAAAAGGACTTAGATCAGAAACATTAAAGGTGGCGCTTACACCATACTCACGTAGCAAGTCTAGCTTGTATGCATTATCATTGATCCTTTTAAGAATTTGAAAAGGACCGTCCCCTCTAGGCAACAGCTTGGACTTCCTTTGTTCTGGAAACCGTTCCTTATGTAAGTGCAACCAAACCGTATCGCTAGGCTCGAAGACGAGCTTGTGACGCCCTTTGTTGGCTTGTTGAGCATATTGCTTAGTCCTTCTGATGCAGCTCAAGCTCACCAAACAACTTCAAATGATCCGTTGAACATTCCAACAGGACCACCAATAATAAGAGCTCGTGCCAGACGCATTAAAGAAGCCCTAAATACTCTTATTCAACGAACTTGGATTAAGCAAGCTACAAATAACTCGGGCATAGGCGTGCACACCATGAAAGCTATGGATGAACACATTTGTGCTATTCAAGCTCAACTTTGAATAATCATAAAAATGGTGTGGCTGATGTAATTTTTGGATTTAATGTATGGGGTTTGAGTTTACTTTTTCCTTATATGAGGGATTCTTGTTTATTTAAGGGAAATTATTATGTCAGCCAAAATTAACAATTGGCCTTAATAATAGGCTAATTAAGGAGGCTGAAGTCAAAGGTTTATTTTATTTGTCTTTTTTTTAGGGCCTTTTTCCTTATATGTTGGCCGAACCACTCATTGTAATCAGATTAGGTTTTTTTGAATAAAATTGGACCATTTGTGTGTTCATGAGAGAACTCTCCTCTCTTGTTCTATTAGAACTAAAACTC
>CAMOHE010030672.1:0-16897 GCA_946598075.1 Artocarpus hirsutus
AGAATAATGGTGAATTGTAATATTTATATGTATGTATAAGTGTGAAACCTGGTAATGGTTAACTATGGTATCCACAAGAGATGATCATAATAAACCTCATAATCTGGTATATGATGTAAATTAACTAACCATGCAGTTTTAATGTGGTAATGAATAAACCTTAAGATGAGTAATGATTTTCCCTACTGGGCATGTTGATGCTCATCCCTATCATATCTACATCTCTCAGGTGGAACTCAGTGCAACTTATTTGACGAGGAATAAGCAACAACACTGTTGAATTCGTGTTGGAAGATCTTTGTTAAACTGTAACTCGTCTAGATTATGTAAGATTCGTATTTACTTTGTAATGGCTGTGTTAAGTTATTTGGAAATTGTACTATGGTGATGATGACTGTATTTTAAATATTTGGTGCTACATTAAAAACTGTGGTTTGTATTTCAAATATTTATTTTTGTTCGAAGACCCATGGGCATTGTTTAATAGACTTAAATGATATTGAATCTAAGTTTATTTTTATTTATTCAATACTGTTAACCCCCATATAGGGGCGTTACAGTTGTCATCTTCGAAAGTCGACGTGGAAAGTGTATCCCTAGAGCATGATGGGGCTAGCTGGCTGGCCAAAATTTTGAGTGTTGATGCCCAAACCATCCCCGAGCAGGAGTTCCTTAATTTGCTAGAAGGGGAGCGCCCGGTAAGACCATGTAGGGGCGAGGATTCTTACATCGAGGCAGCCATCGCCGGTACATCCTGAGTTACTGCCCAAGAGAAGGCCAAGCTAGAGGCTACAGCTAACGTTCCAAGCACCTCCGGTCGAGACTTCGGGGCCCCTATCCCAGTAGTGGGCAGAGTAACCGTCGACCTCTCCGACGAAGAGCAGAGAGCCGAGGAGGCATGGTCGATCAAGAGCCCCCCGGAGGATGAGAGGGTCAGAGTCACTTGAGTCCGAGGAAGTCGAACTTTGAATTTATGCCGCTAGATATTGCAGCTTTAGATTTGTGCCCCACAAATAGACTAGTCAAAGTTGACAATATACGATGTACCAAGATTGTCCCACCAATCAAAGAGGTAATCTTATAGATTACCGCCAGCAATCTACCATATTATTTTTTCTTTTCAACAAAGGATAGCCGGTCATCTCTTACTCCAATTGCTGGAGCCGGTCCTTGGTTAACCATTTATGTCAAGTGTATGATATATTATTTTTGATAATCTACCAAATTATTTATCGTTATCAACAAAGATGGCCGACCGCCTACAGCTCCAATTGTCTAAGACTAATCCAGTAGCTAAAGAAAATCTACCAGACTGCCATTTATTATGAAAACAACAAATGCCTAATCGTCTCTAGTCGCCTGAGAGTTACCAGATTAAAATTTCCACTGATATTTTTATGAAAATTTTTGTATTTTGGAAATATCGATGCAAAAACAAGGTGTCATATCCTTTCCATAAAATATATAGAAATTTCCATGGAAATATTTGCAAATATCAATATTTTGATAGAAATATTGATTTTTGTAAAACATATAGTATTAAATGATAAAAATATCAAGAAATTTTATAGAAATTTCTACTAAAATATAAAAAAAAATCCATACTTTATATTTATTTTTCTAATTTTATTTTGAAATGTTGTAAAATTTATGTCTTTTTTTTTTTTTTTTTAATGTAGTCATTTGTAAATACAAATTTACTTTTCAATGTCATAAAATTTATATTATTTATTTATTTTTATATGTAGTTCGTAGACTTTTAAATCATGAAAAACTTTATACAACGAGATGACCAAATTTATATGATGTAATAAGACCAAAGGAGAACTAGAGAAGAGAACTTGGTTTATTTTCTTAATTTGTAGAAAAGAGAAGAGAAGTTCTATATGATATTGGTGCTTTCTTAACTTGTATGAGACTATGCCAATAAAGTACTTCTATTTGGTTGATTTTTAACTATTTTACTTAATTTAAGATTGTATGTTTATCATTTATCATTTACTATATTATGATTTATCGTTCAATTTTATCACATACTTATTTTGATTGAAAGTTTCATCTAAATTACGTATAATTCACAATTTCAGAGTTTTTTAAAATCTTATTTAAAATAAAATGCTTTAAAACGACTTCCCATATTTTATTTCAATTTCTACTCATATCAATATTTGTGTCAATATTTGCATAAAATTTAAGTACCGATATTTTTATAGATATCTATATTTTTATCTTTGGTTTTGTGCTTTTGTGATATTCACGGTTTATGATTTTTTTTTTTCCCCCATAAAATATAATAATTCAAATCCACCGCCAAAACTAAGCACGTGGGATATCAATGTGTATCAGAGTTAGCAGCCTTCATAAAGTCCCTGGTCTTCTTTTGTTGGCTAACAAACCATAATGGTCAAAATCTAGCAATTGCAAATTGCAAAAAAAAATCTATTACTTTTTATTTATTACAAAAAAGACTAAACGTTACATAATTCATTGTTTGTGTGACATCGGAGATTGATTGCATAATTCATTTTCATTCAGTGACATTTTTTCCCCATAACCATATATTGTTAGTAGCAATTAATGTCTAAGACCCCTCAAAAAATATTAATGTCTAAGAATTAACAATCATAGAATGACTATTACATTCTTCTAAGATTTGATTTTTTTAACCTTTTTTTTTTAGAGAATTTTTATTATAGAAAAGGCAATTTCACTTCATCATAAAGTTTAGTGTTTTAGCCGTGATATTAATATTTTGATGGTTTAATTTGTTATTGTCCACGTTAAAAATTTACATATGATACATAGCTACTTCCAATCACATATTAAACTGTTAAAAAATTAATTCAACGGTTAAAATATTTATACTCTACCAATAGAGTAAAATTACCTTCTCTATCGTAAAAGTTTCCTTATTTTTAAAGGTTTAAAGTCACTTTTTTTTTTTTCTTGCAAGTGTTATTTTCTAAGTCATGCAATTTTCAATAAAAATATATATCAATATGGCGTAAAATTTATTCAATAGAAAAATTAGAGAAGAATATTTTCATGCAATAATAAAATAGTATTAAGTTCCGTTAAAAATTTTGCTCAAATAGAGTTCTGTTAAATTTATATTGTCTTTGAAAAATGTGTTTTTTATATTATTAACAGTAATTTAAAAATGGTATAATAGTGTAGAATTTGAGTTTTTTTTTATAACATTAGAATGTGATTTTTTTTAAGAAAAAAGAATGTGAATTTTCATCCATTTTGACAGTGTCAAAAAAATAAATAAATAATATAATAATAAAACAATTCAGGGTGTTGCGTGCACTGCTCCACTGATGTTGTTACAGAGCATACTTTTGCTTCTGTATGTAATAGCATGTACAAGCATTATGGATAGATAATGGAAGCCATCTTAATAAGAAATTCCACAAAAAAGGGGAAAAAAAAAAAAGAAATTCCATAATGAAATGTAAGAAAAAGAGGAACCCAATTGGAAGAAAAGCCATTTGCATAATAAATTAGTATACGCTTTTCAAAAGGAATACCAAAGAAAGACCAAGAAGAATCGTTTTCATCTATTCGTCAATCTGAACCTAGAAGGCATGCAGAAAAGCTTATATGACTTTTCTTAATCTCTATTATACAACTGTACCCAGAAGTCATCAAATTGCTGATTCTTCTTTGAATCTCATGTCTCTCTTTCTCTCTCTTTCCAATTGCATTTGCTTGGCACAAGCAATTCTCTTTCGCTATTTCTGGATTTGGGTAAGTCTTAAATCATTCAAGTTTATTCATTTTTACTGTTCTCTGATTCTTTGCCATGGAGAGTTGTTAGTTTTTGTTTTCCTGATGAACTTTTTATTGTGATTTTGGTGAGCTGTTCATAAGCTAGAGAAAAAAAAAAAAAAAAAAGGAAACTTGATTAGATGAAAATTTAGCTTCTGAAGTGAGTGCTAGAAATAATATTCTCAAGTTGTGGACATGCTAAAGTTATATAGACATAGTGTTGGGGAATTTGAAGGTGTTGGGGAATTTGATGGCCCTTTTTGTTTCTTTGGTTATTTCTTGCGGGGTCTGAAATAATTGTGTGGAAGAAAAAAATGTTACATTGTTTACAATATTGAAAGGACAATAAAGAGAATTTACGTTTTCCTTAGCAACCAATAGAAAGAAAAGAGAAGACATCTGGAGATTGTGTGTATTCCTGGAAATTGATCAACTAACATAATATTTAAAATAAATGGGAAAACTTCAGAGGCAACCTTTTTATGAACAAACTTCAATGACATTCCAAACTCTAGTTCAATGTGGAAAAGAAGAAACAAAGGGGGAAAAAAGAAAGAAAGAAGACCCTAGTCTGTTTATTTTTCAGATTAATTGGCCAGTAGAAGACAATTAAACTTTCCACGGTATCAAACACTTGATAAACATAGGTTGGTTCCCCCGGATTTAGTCTATTTTCGGTTCCATTATTTCTGTTATCTGAGCTGGTTTGAGTACAAGTATTCCATTAAGTTCACCTCGGTCGAATAGTACGAAATATAAGCTGGAGAGATGGGTCTTCTTAATAATGTATGCTGCCGAGGATAAGAACTTTCTGCAATGTGCTAATTGAATTTTCTACTTTATGAAGTGTGATTCCTGTTGAGGCGATCTTGGGACGAGTTCTGAGTGGCATACTTTATTGTTTCCTTTTCATTTTGACCTAAGGAAGGCTCACTCTATATATGGGGAATGGGGAGTCAAGATATGGCGATTCTGATGACGATAGTTTTCATCACCAATTACTTTCTTTTGTAGGAAGTTCAAGGGATCATAATCCCGAAAATTTTTGTCATATTTTTCATCACCAACCACATTCTTCTGTAGGAAGTTCCAGGGATCATACTCCTAACGATTTTCATCATAGTTTTCATCACCAACCAGCTTCTTATGCCAGTAGTTCGATGGCTCATAGTTCTAGACCTAAGCACCGATCAACTCCTATAGCCGATAACTATGAATCTTTGGATCAGGTTTGCTTCCCTACTCCACTTCAAATTATTTTTCCATACTACCATAGGGGTTCTTTTTGCTCCTAATTAGCATACGATCTTGCTACGCTATGGAAATCGAAATATTTGTTTCCATTCAGTTTTCTTACCTTAGTTGATCTTATAAAAGAAGAGTCATATACATAGAATTGTTGTTCTGATTGGTATTGATTTATGAATGATTCTCAAATATGTTCTCGTAAGTCATCTTATACCTCAATATGTGTTTTCTTCAGAAGTTTCCTTTACTTTCTTTGTCAGGAAGAATTAGGGATTATGTATTTGATTATCTTCATATCCAAACATAGGATATACGTGAAATTTGGTAAATAAAAGATAAATAATGGAATACGAAGAAAGCTCCGCCATTAGTTTTATAGAATTTTAACATAATCAATTACATTTTTGGTCTTACATCTTTCATATTGATGGGAACTCTACATATGTTTTCACACTTCGAAGTATGCTCGATATCTGGTTTCTTGTAATGTATTTCATAGCTAGAAGCAAACACAAATTTTGCTAGGTTATTTCTGCTTTAAGAGAAGCCGGAGTTGAATCATCAAATTTAATTCTTGGTATAGACTTCACAAAGAGCAATGAATGGACAGGTATTCTATAACTCATTACATAAATTATCAACCCTATAAATTCTTGTAACAGAAGGTAATGCTTCTTTTTAATGATTGTAGGAAAATATTCATTCCACAGAAGAAGCCTTCACTCAATCAATAGCAGTAGCTGACCGAACCCTTATGAGCAGGCAATCTCTATAATTGGTTGTACATTGTCTCCTTTCGATGAAGATAATCTAATCCCATGTTTTGGATTTGGTGATGGTTAGTGGCTGTTACACAACTTCAGTTTTTGCTTGAAATTTTGTGGTTGTTTTTTTGGGAGGGAATGAGTAATTTGTCCAATTTTTCTTCTGTAGCATCAACGCACAATAAACACGTGTTTAGTGTTTATCTCGATCATCGACCTTGTCACAGTTTTGAGGAAGTTCTCGCAAGATGCAGAGAGATTGTTCCACTCTTAAACTTGTCAGGTTTTAACCAATTTCCTTTTCTATTATTTATGCAATTTTATTCGCAGAGTCTATGTGCGAGTAGAAAAAGGATTGTTGTACTCTTATTCGCTTAGCTGAAATTGTTGCTGTGCTGTTACAAATTGAAATTTAACACTCAGAGATTATTAGTCTACCAGTCCTAAAATATTGCTCTTTGTAGTTTCATATATACAACATCAAGAAAAGAAAATTGTTTTCAAAATTTGATGCGGAAGAAGCTAATCATATTTGCTTTGCTCCCTTCCCTTTTCCTGCAATAGGGAACTCTAGCAGTGTTACCAGATAACTAATTTCCTGGTCATGTTGATTGTAATACCCGTTTTTCAAAATTCAGAAGAAGATATAGTTGAAATAGAAGAAAAAAATTCAGTTAATAGTTCCTCTCGTATGCAGAAGAGAATAAATTCTATAATCCAATCAATATTTCTCGTAGGATAATCTATTGGAGGCATATGTTCCCTTTAAAAACTAAAATTTAAGAGTGTTTCTTGTCTGCAAAGTATGCGTGTGTGTATGCCTGCGTGCGCGTGTCTATGCTTGCACGGGATATTTTCAGATGATAGTACCACAAACCAGGCATGTATTCCATCAAGAGTATTCATTCCGTTGTCTGCTTCTCTCCCTCAGATCTAGGGTAGTTGTCGGCTGATACTTGATTTGAATCTCGCATGGTGTGTATTCCTGATTATTATAATCTTTCTTATCCGTGTTCATAGGTCCAACCTCCTTTGTCCCAATAATTGATGCTGCCATTGACATTGTTGAGAAAAGCAATAATCAATATCATGTTCTTGTCATCATTGCAGATGGACAGGTATTATTATTATATTTTTCAGTGGTTCTTTTACTTACATATTGTCTTTAGGGTGACGCTAGTGATCCCAACTTTCTGATTCCAACTCTCGATGTGGTGAATTGTCATATATGATCTGGTACATGGAATATTTCAATATTAATTGATATGACAAAATTTTAAATACCTACTAATAAAAAGACTGACAACTCGCATGTCATGTGGATTGGTACTAAAAAGTTGGGATTAGAGATAGATCCCTAGCATTATTCTTTTCCTTGTAATTTTATCAAACCCTTGTTATGCCTGCATCTTTGAATAGGTTACGAGGAATCCTGATACACCACCGGGAAGGCTCAGTCCACAAGAACAAGAAACTGTAAATGCCATAGTTGCCGCTAGGTAAAGCCGCCCCATCTGATAGCTTCAGTAATAATTTCATTTCCAATTTTTCGATGCCTTGTAACTGATATCTTCCAAACAGCCAATATCCTCTTTCAATTATATTGGTCGGAGTGGGAGATGGACCATGGGATGGAATGCAACATTTGACATTCCTCAACGCTCATTTGACAACTTTCAGGTATTTTTTTTAGATTTACAAGATTGATATAGAAGTACCACTAGGCTATGTCTACAATATAACCTGTTTTCATGATTTCATTGTCTATATTAGAGACTAATCAAGTGAATTATGACAAAATTTGACATGTTGGCTGCTTGTTACCTTTGAAATTCAGCCAAGTAACTATATAATGACAGTCACTTGTTAAATTTTGAATATCCGGTGAACAACGAGAAGATTGAGAAGCCTAAGGAGTGGCCTTCCCTCGTATTTAATCTATTGCTTATCCCAATCTCTTAATGTCTATTTCCTCTCTAATTGGGAAAAGCCCGAATAGAAAATCTGCCGTTTTGGGTTTGTCCTTGTAGTTTGTCAACTTCACAAAAATCACGTCCGAGAACACATAACCATCAAAGAAGGAAACAGCTTTTGCACTTGCTGCGCTCATGGAAATTCCATCGCAGTACAAAGCCTCCCTAAGCTTAAATTTTGACAAGTAAGCACAAGTGCGGAAGTTTCTAGTTGTTGTCTTCTCTGTTTCACAGATTTCTTGTATGTTAAAAAGGCCTTCTACATTTGTAGTAGGGAACACCTAGGTGGCCCACAAACGCGGCCGCTTCCACCTCCACAAAGGGTGAGACAATGCGATCAGATCAACCCCCCCGATGATAGACTTTCTGAAAGAGGAGGCAACTGCTCCAGCTGCTGTAGAACTGGTATTTTCTCTTCTCCACTTTCCCGACCCCCTTATCTCCATGCCTATAACAAAGCATCTGACGTTGAGATGTATTTTTGTTGTTCAAGGTCTGCCCTATTTGTCTTACAAATCCAAAGGACATGGCTTTTGGATGCGGCCATACGGTACGTGCACTGAAGTATTGATCTCTCTTCAGTTTCTTGCATCATAGTAGAGTTTCTACGCATTACATGCGTTCGTAGGATGAACGTATTAATTTGGTCGCTCTTTATTTGACTTTGGAACTTCCATTTGTTTTGATTCTTGCACAATTTGCTAAATGTTCCTTCCATTTTAATTTGCAAAGCTAGATAATTTTCCTCTGTGTGTGGTTCTCATCCTTATAGTATGAGGGCAAAAAAAAGGATAAAATTATGTTAAATCTCATTTCCTCAACAATCAGACATGAAAATTTTCTAGTCTTCGGACACTACTTTCTTTGAATACGATTCGATTGCTCTTTTGTAGATGTAGCTTGCCTTCAAGTATGTACTTCTAAATTTACATCAATGTTCTTTTTATGATTTTTTTTTTTTTTTTTTTTTTGGCCTTCGCTGTTCAAGACCTGCAAGGATTGTGGCGTAACCATTTCTGCGTGTCCGTTGCGTCGGGAACCCATAACAACGCGCCTAAGACTCTACACTTGAACCAAAGATTGATTTGGGGGCACACTCGGTGCGAAGTTTTAAACCCAAATTTATGTACTTTTTATGTACATAAAATCCACACATAACTCCTTGGTTTAAATCCTATTGAGAGCTATAATATTCTTTATGTGCGCAAAGTTCATAGTAAAGAACGTAAAAATTATTAATAAGCTGTCATTTTTTCCCCCTTTTTGGTAAAAAAAAAATTGATTTACATTTAATGTAACATGGTTTCTGCGTGTTTTTTTTTTTATTATTTATTATGAGAAATTTTTATCTTTAATGAGAATATACTACTGAGTATATTATTTATCTGTTAAAAAGGATGTTTTTACTTGTGCTAGCAGGGCATGAATAGTTGCTAAAAAACATAAATAGATTGCTCTGTTTTCTTCCATAAGAAATATGTATATACTAACCAGATGTTCCCAAGTAATCGCTCACCTCTTATATCTGACTTGATCAGTATGTGATTACATTTGAAAGGAAAACTTTGTTGCTCTTACACAAAGATACATTACATCTGCCGCTGAGATTCAAAACTCAACAACGCAAAAATCTATCATGTTGCGAGTCCGGACAATTAGACGATGTTTGAACCATGAAAGCCTGTAAAATGTGGATATTTGTGAGACCTTTTTTGCCAAGCATAGTCGATAAGCTAACTAGACTAAATTTCTCGAAGCATCCGCTCAGCCTATTGTACAAATGAGTCATGAAATAATATCTTGTGAATTTAATTTAAGAGATTGGTGAGAGGAATTGTCCACCTTGGAAAATTCTCAAAAGTTCCACCGATCTAATTGTTGCTTGGCTTCGGCCATGTCCTTCTGCGCTTTCTTTCTTCGATAAAATATTGGACAATCCCGGCTGAGAACAAAGATATCAAAACAAAAAAAAGTAGTTTAATGACAATAGCAAAATGGAAACCATATAAAAACATTAGAAATACAAATTATCGTCACACTTCTTAAATAACGTGCTCCAATTTGGGAGCAAATTTCTTTAAGCCCAATCGTTAAACAAACCCCACTTATTAAGGCACAAGGTGAGATAATGTACAAAACCTTACGCTTGATTGAAATAAATTACCTTGTGCAGAGCACATCTTGATGAAGAGAGCCTTGGCATTCTTGGCACTGTGTCCAGAGCCTCCCAAAAAGCATCTCCAGCTCAGAAACTACAAGCATTAAATGATACAGACATTTTAGTTGCCTGCGGTTAGGTTCAATCATACAAGATTTTTATATAGTTGAAAGAGGGACGTACCATTAGCCACCGATTTGCAGTAAAGTTCAGCCTCTCTTCCCTTACAATGCGAGCAGAGAGTTCGGTCTTTGTTACTGGTGCAGAATCACAACATCAACATTGTATAAGGTTTTTTAAATAGACTTCCAGTGTAACAACGAAACAATGTGTAATCCGCACACAATGAGGAGAATGATAGATCATGTCTATCTTCAGTGACACCAATAGAAGCACTCATTAAGAATATAAATCTACAAGATATTAGAAGAATAACCTACAAATAAAATTTTAGAAAGGTAGCCAAAGAAGTAATGAAATAATACCTCAGTAAAGCTTTGCAGCCTATGCAACTAAGTTGTTTCTTAGCAAATTTCATAATGCCACTGTTAGAGGGTGTAGAGATGGAGATCGATCTAGTGTGACTTCCATGAAGAAGCTCCTTGCTAGCATTTTTCAGAATGGGATCAAAGATTCTTAAAAGTGGCTGTAACAGGAAGATCATTTTTGGTAGGTGAGTGAATATATTAATGAACGTTAGTGAAAAGACATTAAGAAAATCAACCTGAACTGACCTTGCTAATTTGATTTTCAAGATAGTACTGAGGGTCGATTGGTATGTTATTCTCTAGAACATAGATGGGATCTTCTGACCTCTCATAAGCCTAATTTTTGAATTATTAGTCAAAACAGCGAGAACATAATGAAGTTATAATTTAAGGCAAAAGGAAAAACGAAACAAAAGAAATGATTACCTTGGCACCTTTTGCTGCTTTAACGATAACATATGGTACACGATCCCCAACATTTGGGGCGGTGGCAGCATCTCTCTATCGATTAACAACAAATTACATATAAGATCAATTATTTTGTCATTTTTTGTTTTAACGTTCCATAAGTGAGATGGTTTTCTGTTTTCTTCTTTTTTTTTAATTATGAAGCATTAACACGTCAAAGCCTTCTACTAAATTCTCTCTTTAAAGTATGGAACTAAATCACTTTTCTGTTTTCATTTTAATAGTTCCCTATGTTTAAGCATCAATAGGAATCAAACAGATGTAAACAAAAAATATTAGAAAGGCATGAATGCAGAAACCTTCCGCATGCGTTCAGCAAGTTCAACATGAGCTGCCTTCACTTCATAATCATCTCCAGTCTTTGTCAGACCCTGTGTAAATAAATGTGTAAGCACTGCTTGAATAGCCTTGGTCACAATAAAATGTAGTAACGGGCACTGCACACGTATCAGACATAATAGCAGTACTCTCAAACTAAAGAAAGGGAGTATGCAGAGAGAAATTATTGCAGTAATGAGTATTGAACGGAATTTCTTTTCTTACCTTTGTGATGACCAAAAGTGATAGATCCATACGGTTCATAAGAAGATCTGAAATGGTATTCTTGACATACTGGACTGCTCCAGGTATGTCCCTGTCAATCAGTATTTTGTGTAGACACTCGTTTACCAGGTTTTTCACCAATAAACAATTGTCTCTTCGAACAGTTTCAATACCTGTAATTGACAACACAATTACTGGTGGTGAATCCAACAGAAATAGTCCATAGAGAAGTAAAAAGGTTAGAAGAACTTCAATATCCACCTTTTGTGTCCATTTTGTCAAACTTGTTTGGGTTTGTCCAAAACAAACCAGCATACCTCTTCTTGCTAATCAGAAGATATGGATAATAAACCTTCTCAAACTCTAATTTGATTGGCTACATGAAAAACACCGACAATGGAGAAAATGAAGGTGAGATTTAAAAGAAAAGTTATTAATGACAATAGTGTGAACAGTACAAGAAAATAAAGCAGCACGGTAGTCTGTTGAAGACAAAGTCAAGTATACGGAGTTCACAAATCAAGTTAGCTCACAAAAAGAAATACTAACATGAAACATAAAAGTGTTACCAAAGTCCAAAAATCTTTTAGAGTCACATGCCACATGATTTTCATTTTGAGCCAAATAATAACTAAGTCAAAGTCATAGTCAAACAAATTCATGCATATTAACAAAAAGCAAAAATGTCAGTCCTCTTTATTTGTAATAACAATTGCCAATCCTCTGTACAAGCAATAATACCATGCAATGTCTTCTTGAATTGCAAAATAACTTTTCAATGGGTACAATTTACTGACCTTTTTAATACTGATTCATTGTCACTTCACTAAAGCATTGGTCTATACGCAAGTGAAAGAAAAACATAACCTAGTTTAAGATGTTCTATACAATTACGTTTAATCTAAACTGAGGAAAATCTAAGAATCTGGTATTTAGCAAGACTGAAAAGTATGCAAATATGAGCAGTAAAAGGGAGAAAAATCTAAACTGAGTTACATAATTAACTATTATTACTTTGATGAAAGTTCCGCTAATATAGTCAGCAGCTTCTCTGCCCAAGCTCATTGCTGCATCTACAGAGGGCACACCAAATTGCACCATAACTGAATCTGTATCTCCGTATATGACCTGATACCAAAAAAATGTGGCTTGATATACAGCGATATTCAAGGAAAAGATACTTGCAAGGTGCATGATTTTTTTTTTTTTTTTTTTTTTTGACCTGATAGTTGGAAGGTGTATAATTCAAATTAACCACAAAAACTTATATAAAAAATTCAAAAAAAATTGTGAAAGTCATGTTTTCAGGACAAAAACAAATAATAATAATAATAATCCATTACAATATAAAAAAAATTATATTCTCAATCAGCAAACTTTAGAACCAAGAAGAAAATAAAAGGCCTAAGAGAAGCCATTAATTTATAGATGAAGATTATATGAAAATGTTCTCTCGTTCTAGAAGGCTCATACGATCAGATCAGAAAGGAACCCTCCTTGGGTGATAAATTATTTTTTCAAAGTTAACTAAAAATATGTACGTAAAGATCTCAGGAGTGAAAGCAATGCCACACGTAAGCATATCAGTCATGCTATAGCATGACTACTGGACTGAACAACACTGCAAGAGTAGTTCAGGATGCATACCTCAGCATTGTGTTCGTAGCCCCCAAGTGTAGTAAATTTATCTTCTACAAGTTTTTTGGTATGTTCAATCATTTGACGTCCTTCACAAAGTAGCCAATCCAAGTGATCAAGCATAACTCAACAAAACTTTTGTTTCAGAACATTCTGAGGATAATTAGTTCAAAGAAAGCAATTTGTACCGTAGCTTGTAACACTTGAAGAGATCTCTATACATGGTAACTGACCAACAGTAGCTCCAGTAAATCCATACACAGAATTTGCACTTATCTAGAAGGACAAAAACGTCAACAAGTATAAAACAAAGAAAATGGGATAAAGAGCTTGTTTAATAATAACTTAAACATGAAGTACTACAAAAAGGGACGATAAAAAGAAAGCATACTTTTAATGCCAGCTGTCGGCCATCTAGCACCGCCTTCTCTAGGGGATCCTTTGCTTCCTGGAACAAAAAAAATAAAATAAAATAAAAATAATAGAAGCATTTAGGAACGTTATAAGCTAGAAAATTGATTAATAAAATTAACTGAAAATGCAATCAAATAAACTAAAATGAAGTAAGAGAAAACGCCTGCATTGAATTACTGAAAGGAGTTCTTGCCTTTAAGTCTGCTTTTGCTCTTTTACGAGCAGCTAAAAGTTCTTCAAGAATTTCTGGAAGTATTCCCTGAAACAATATCATCATAGAATCTGTATTAGTTCATCATTCCAAATTAGGTAATATTTACAACATAATTATTTCAATAAGAGCTATCTTTACCCCAAAAGAAAAGGAAGAAAGACAAACTTTAATCACGTTACAAGAAGAGTTACCTTTTGTAAACTTGATTTAACAAACGTTTCGCCGGACGGAGTTTTGTTAACACATTCTGGAGGGAGATTGAGTTTACGTACATCTTCTGGTGTCACCTTCAAACAGAGAAACAAGTGGTAAAGGAAATTCCTGCCAAACCTCTCAATTTGAAGTGACGGCATTTGACCAACTTAGAAATAAATGACTGGACGAAGGAAGTACAAAGAAATGTTAGAAGAATTACCAGAGTGCAGTAACACAAATTATATGCCATCATGATTGATGGATACAAAGATGCAAAATCCAATGTTGCAATTGGTTTTTCGTAAAATCCCGCTTTTGCCTCCAAAACCTGAGGTTTATAATATTTCACAGCAGAATAATAAGATGAATGAAAGAAACAGGGGTAAAAAGCAGTAAAAAAAAACTAGGCCCACAGTTTCTAGCAAAAAATCTAAGCCACAATTAGAGGAGACAATTATAGCCTCTAAACTTTTGCCAAATTCATAGATTTTCTTTAAATTTATGGTAAGATTGTCTTGTTCGTTTTACCTCAAATCCCAAAATTTTAATCAATATCACAATGGAAAGAATGCTTCAGTAAAGCAAATAGAGTCCCCACTAACAACAGCAAGAATGATAATGCTGTGCTCAGCAGCACAATAACGACAAGAGAAGAATGAACTCACAGTGGCACCTTCATATGTTCCTTGTTCTGATCCAGCCTGCTTGACGTTTGGAATAACAAGGTTCTTTTGTTTTGCCTTCCTAAGAAGTTGAGAAAGCACCTAAAAGCAACAAATTAAAATCCTAGATTTTCCCGATTTATCAGTTTTCACAGTCGTCAAAGTTTGTAATCTGCAAACTTATTGTACTGACCTTAATGCTTTGCCCTCTGGATAGAAGAAAAGAGATGGGAACACCTGTAACTCGAGCCATCTCCACATAATTGTAAACGTACATCAGTTTGTCCAAAAGCCTCTGTGGTAGATAAGCATCCTGAAAGGATATAAGATAAGGGCTTATTTCTGTCACTTTCTTTACGACCCATAAAATCTTTAAACCCTCTCAATGCATACTCAAGTTCAAAACTGAAGTCCTCGCCAAATCCAACAATCTTTATGAGACATGAAACTTTGCAGTTATTTAAGTGATGCAAGGTTCCTAGCAAAGTTATTGGCTCATAAGATAAATAAGAGGCAATAAAGAAGATATGATTTAGTAATAATAGTTCTCTCAGTTATTTGCTCAAAGTTTTAGGATGTCTTCATATGTGAGTTTGAGCTGAAGCTCTTGTACACCCATATAAAATTATTTTAAGAGAAATTATAAGATGCTTGATAATAGTCTTATTAGATTACATTCTTATTCTATAGCAATAAGGTTTCTGTTATTTACAGGTAGTGGGCCACCTTTTTCCAGTGTGAGCCTAGTTTTGACTTTTTCTCTAACTTAAAGTTCAATCACGTCCATTCCATGAATAAATCTGAACTTTGTCTCTCCCCTTCCCTCTCACTCTCAGACATTATTTAGTATGCTTTGTTTATTTCAGTTTAAATGGCCTTTTTTTGCACCATCTTTGAGAACTTCTTGTCCTAAAAGTTTTATTTTCTACGTAACTTTCTTTATTTTAATAAAAAAAATCAACAAAAAATCCCGAGATACGCACCTTCAGACAATATACGGCAAGTCGCCTTCTGGTTTCTGCATTCCCATTCTGGAGGTCAGAAATTATTGAGTGGTGCACATCCTCTTTCTGTGTAGAACAAACCAACATCAGCAATATCAATGTCTAACACTAGATATTTCTGTCCAAAACTGACGAGAGAAAAGCACCAATGTTGTTTCTTATTTTGATGAAGTGGGGCAGGGATGAACGACAAAGGGATACCAACCTCATTTAACAACCTAATTGCTTTATTAATCATCAATAACACTTAAAGAAGATGTCGCCAAAAAACACATTTTAATGCACACATCAATGGTAAGCAATAAACCAATTAATAAAGAGAAAGTTCTGTCTAATACTAATAGCAGATGGAACACTAAGTCTCACCTGCTCAGAGAGGAAATGCGCCGAGACAGAATTCAACGAGTATGAACTCAATTTATAATCTCGTTGCATAGCCTACAATGAAAAAAAATACTACAAATTGACTGAGATGCCAATACAGCACTATGAGCAGAGATTTTGTTAACCAATGACGGTACAGCAGCAAAAGAGAATAAGGGATGCTATGGAAAATAGAAAACAAACAAAAAAGAACCTGGAGCAAATCAAATTGGACTCTTCCTTCAATTGTTACTTCTTTACTCTCTCTCGTTCCATACTGTCTGTAAGAATGACACGTGGCAATCAGTCAAATGTTATCAAAGGCGATTCAGAAAAGAACTTAAGAAAATTCATATAATTGATGTACGTGGGTAAAAAATAACTATAAAGGGTTGTGTAGACAATTGCATTCTCTTTTAGTGGGCAAGTAACATACTCATATATCTTCAGTTACATTGTTCTAACCATCTAGATGTAATGTCCTCATCCTCTTCAGTTCCAATATAATTATAAATTCGAGGAAATAATCGCCAAGTTTTTAATTTCTGATCGGAGTTCCAAACCATCTAAATTTTAGGCAGTAATTATGCAATTGAGCTTAAGTAATTTGTTCTAATTATAATTGTAACATACATCACCTTGAAGAAAAGGTAGTTCCAAACCATCTAAATTTTAGGCGGTAATTATGCAATTGAGCTTAAGTAATTTGTTCTAATTATAATTGTAACATACATCACCTTGAAGAAAAGGTAGTTCCAAACCATCTAAATTTTAGGCGGTAATTATGCAATTGAGCTTAAGTAATTTGTTCTAATTATAATTGTAACATACATCACCTTGAAGAAAAGGTAGTTCCAAACCATCTAAATTTTAGGCGGTAATTATGCAATTGAGCTTAAGTAATTTGTTCTAATTATAATTGTAACATACATCACCTTGAAGAAAAGGTAGTTCCAAACCATCTAAATTTTAGGCGGTAATTATGCAATTG
>CAMOHE010030674.1:0-17125 GCA_946598075.1 Artocarpus hirsutus
GTGTTTTTATTAAATTTTTCTTCCGCATTTGAAGTTTTAAAACTTGTTATCAAAATTTTTTTTTTTAAGGTTCGGCCTGCCGACCATACTGATCGGACTGCCAAAGATTTTCAATCGGCCTGCCGGTTGCCAAGCATCGGCCTGCCGATCTTGTGGATTTTGAAAACCCCATTCTGCAAGGCCTCGGACGGCCTGCCGATGGGTGACCTTCGGCCTGCCGGTTGAGTTCGGCCTGCCGAAGTTAAAAGTTCGGCCTGCCGGCCGAGCCATGTTCAAAGAAATTTTATTTTGTTTTTCAAAGGTCAATTTAATTTTAAATAATATTAGCAAACTATTTATACAATGTCTATGGAAAAACAAATTGTTATAATTAAGTAAATTTATAATTTCCTATAAATTGTATTTGTATTTATAAAAAAAAAAAATGTATGTTAAGATCCTGGGAATGCTTTTTTAAACTATGATTTCAAATGTATGTTATTAATTACAATAGTTTGCTTCAGTTAATGTTATAAAGAATGAATGTAACGACATCTGTGACGTCCGGAAAGGGGGCGTTACACCCATAGCTTCCACATGCCTCTTGAAAACTCTCAAAGTTAGTGTCTTCATGAATGTATTAGCTAAATTGTCCTCAAATGCCATTTTGCATACAACAATATACCCGCCTTCAATGAAGTCCTTTATCACATAATACTTTCGATGAATAAGCTTACTTTTGTTGTAAAATCTTGGTTCCTTAGCATTAACTATGTTGCAGTGTTATCACAATATAGTGATACTGCCGTATCCATGCCAGAAACTACCTCAAGCTCTCTAAGGAACTTACGAAGCCACACTGCTTCTTTCGAAGCATCATTGGCTGCCATATACTTGGCTTTCATTATTGAATCTAAAGTGCAATCTTGTTTGACACTTCTTCAAACAATGGCACTGCCGCCTAGAGTAAACACAAAACTAGAAGTCAATCTCCTCAAATCTGGACAAGATTGAAAATCTGAATCAGTATATCTAAAAGGTGTTAAATCCTCTCCTAAATATACAAGTATATACCCTTTTAATCCTTCTCAGGTACTTGAAACTATGCTTTACCACAACCCAGTGGTTCAGTACTAGATTCAACTAAAACCGATTTACTATCTTGACCGCATAATTAATATTCGATCGTGTGTAAAGCATGGCATACATAAGACTACTCATTGCCGAAGCATAAGGCACCTTCTTCATGTATTCTCTTTCCTTATCAGACTTTGGCGAGTCTTTCTTAAAAAGAGTAATCTAGACTTAGATAGTTTCCCACCTTTTTGGGAATCCTGCATTGCAAACCTCTTGAAAATTTTATCTATATAGCTCGCTTAGGATAAACCTATCGTTTTGTTCTTCCTATCATGAAAGATCTGGATACCAAAAACATAATTAGCTTCACCTAAGTCTTTTATGTCAAACTGTTTGGCTAACCATAATTTGACCAATGACAATGCCTTAAAGTCATTACCAATTAGCAAAATGTCATCTACATAGAGCAGTAGAAAAACCAGCTTCCCATCCTTAACGTGTTTGTAAACACATGGTTCATCCACATTTTGTTCAATCCCATAAGTCTTGATCACTTGATCAAATCTTATAATACAAGAATGGAAAGCCTACTTAAGTTTATAAATTGACTTTAGCAGCTTACAGACCTTACCCTTCTGACCCTTAGCCTTGAACCTGTTTGGCTGTACCATATATATGAACTCATCAAGATAGCCATTCAGAAAGGCCGTCTTGACATCCATTTGTCAAATCTCGTAATTGAGAACGGCAACTATGGACAAGAGAATGCAGATGGACTTAAGCATGGCTCCAAGTGAAAAAGTTTCCTCATAATTGATTCCTTCATTTTGCGTGTATCCCTTAGCTATTAGTCTAGCCTTGTAGGTTTTGAATTTTTCATCTGCTCCTCACTTTCTCTTATAGATCCATTTATACTTTATGGGTTTTACCCCTCCGGGAAGATCTACAAGTTCCTAGACCCGATTAGCCTCCATAGACTTTATTTCAATGTTCATGACTTCTGTCCAGAATTTTGAATCAACATCCTCTATAGCCTCTTCGTAAGTGTAAGGATCCCTGTCATGTTCATCTAGTTTTAACAATAATTCATCGTATGTCCATAGGATATTCATAATCGGCTTAAGGATAAATTTCATCTTACCTTTCCGATTATTTTTATCTTACGTTCCATTATCTCACCATTAGAAAACTTATTATCCAAGGATAATATACTATTCGATTACACTTATGCCTCCAAATGATTGAGCGCTCTAATTTTTTATTCATAGAATAATGCATATAAGAAAATATCATTGACTCTACCAATGGAGCTATAGATTTCATATATATGAATAACAGGTCTACCTTATCAAGAGTTATGTCTCCAACGTACCAATATGTGCACCATCACAAAGTCAGGATGTCACCCTTTGGTATATCAAAAGACATAAGTCAAAATAATGGGCCCATTAATCATTTCAGGCTTAAGATACAACACATATGATTGTCTAAAATGAATTGATTTGCATAGATAGAATTATTAATCCAAATCGATTCAACTTTATGTCCTAATCCAATACATCGTCACCTATAACAATGTATCAATGTTTCTACAAACGAAGTCCAACTCCAATGGCCAAAACAAACCATCTCCCATTAGGGATATAGATAACATAACAATCTTAGCATAAATAAAGCGCCCAACTTTATTCCCTCGATTGCAGACCTTATGCTTTAGACCAACACCTTTAGAATCATGTATTCTACATAATCTGTTCATCATATGCTTGATTCTAAAAGGTTTAGACTAATAGTTTTAGACTTTTGTTTGCTTGTCATACATTTAACAAATATAAACGTAAAAAGGGTAATAATTGGTATATGAATAGTAAATAAATTCTTTATTGGTACAATGTCTCCAAAAACATATTACAACATTTTACTACTTAAAGCATACATGTCTAACATATAATTCATAACTAACTAATGAAATACTCAACGAGATCCCGTCGACTTAATGTTGAAATCCCTTCAACTCTAATCCCTTCAACTCTAAGTTTTCTCATAAAAACCCAAAATTCTCCTCTTGAAGAAATAAAAAACAAATAAGACGCTCACAAAATGATCTCTCAATAATTTTAAGACTCTGGATGCGTTGTAATCAAGATCTTTAAAAAGTCTACTGATTGGATTTTGTTGTTGATTCTGTTGTAACAAATATGGCAACAAATCCTCAAGGTTGGAACGAATCTATTTACAATCAAGACTTGCAGATTTTATAAACACCCAATGTCAATCTGTTTTTAATACTCTTGAAAACTGCACGACATAAGTAAGTAGAGCAAAGAGACATCAAAAGAAATCGAGTAAGTTAAATACTTGCACGATTTCTACTTTCCTTTAAAATACAAACACAAAGTCAATTGGTTTCCATATTTTTATTGCTAGACAATTCTACTAAATTGTTTCTTAATTTATTTCCTGCACCAAAATCAATTCAAAGTCAAAATCTTTAATTGACAAAGTAATGCCAATACAAGATTCCTAACAAATTCAAACTCATTAATTACCGTAAAATTTTTTTGGTCAACAATTTATTTAATGACAACCATCAAATTTATATCAAACAACTAATAATAATAATATCTGTTAGAAACATAATCATTAAAACCACATCTATACATACATATGCGTATATACAAGGGATCAATAAGCTTTTTTTTGACCACACCAGCCTCTAATGTGTTCGTTTTTTTAACCAAAGGTGAAAGATGTAAGGGATCATAGCTCAATATAACAATTTTTTGGTAAGTTCAACACATATTAGGCCTAGTTTAGAATATAAAGTTGAAATATTTGTTACCTGATGAGTCATTAGTCGAAATTTATTATAATGAAAAGGGTCAATGAAGAAAACAGATCGAACTAAATAAGAGGATAAAAATTAATAAGACAAGTTAAAAAAGTTAATAAATAGGCCAAAAATTTATAAATTCAAATTTCTCAATTAGTTGAATTACAAAAATGTCCCTAGTTATATATTCGTCTATCCACCCTTTTCTTACTTTCCTAAAAAAAAAAATTTTTTTGCACAAAAACAAAATAAATTTGAGCTATTCATAACATTCTTTCTCCTCCCCTCTTTCATCTCTTTCTCCCTGCTTTTTGCCACTCTCTCTTTGAAACCATGAGCAAGAAACCACAACATTGAGCTCTAAGCAACGACGACGATGAAGTTGATCACCACATGTGCTTGTTGATAAATGTTCAACTAGAGATACCACCAGCAACAATGAGTCTCGTCGGAAACTGATCCCATCAAGAACATATAGATGTTGGTTGGAGGAAGCTGTTGATCTACAAAGAGAGGGATTAGATCAGCTGAGATGGAAGAGAGAGGGGAGAGGATGGTTTTCAAAAGAGAAAAGGGGTAGAGAGAGAAGGAAGATGAGAAAAAAAAAAAGATAGAAATTTATTAGGAAGGTTAAAATTGGAAAATAAGGTGTTTAAAAACTTCAGATGGCCTTTTTTTTAGTTATTGGAAATATGTTATTTACTTTCAAATGTTTTATAATTTGATCTAATTGCTGTAATTTTTTGCATAAAACATAGTTATTTATTTTGTATTATCTTTTCAAATATACTATTTATACGAGAAAAACAGAAATTGATCCTTTCAAAAAAAAAAAAAACCGAAATTTAGTAAACTATGGAGTAAATTGCTGTGATGATTTAGAATAATAAATAAAATCATTTTATTTTAATAAAAATATTTTAATACATATAAATAATTTGTTTTTATTTTCAATATTTTGTTCAACATTCACAACTTTTATATACCAAAGTTCTAAAAAAATATTATATATATATACATACATAATTACTTTAAATCAAGTGAATAAAATAATAAGTCTAGGTAAAAGTTAAATCACTTTTAAAAATCTGAAAGTAAATTTTTAATATATAAAAATTTGTGATTTTAATGCAAACGTTTTTGGGAAAAAAAGCATGATCTTTTTTTTTTTTTTTTAATTTGTTGATAGATTTAGAATCACAGGTTCATCATTAACCATATTTTAGTAAATTTGAACGACAACAATTTTAGAATGGAAAGTCAAGAGGATTGCCCTTCACTGGAGACGCATAAAAATTCTATATTCTTTCTTAAGCACTATAAGATTTTAGTTCACTTTTTTTCTATTAAATTTCAGTTAAAAATAATCGAGTTCTAAGAGAATGACAGTAAAATTAATTAAAGAAGCGAGTTAATAGGGAAAATTTATCCATTTTTCTTTTTATAATTTATTGAGCAGAAATTAGGTTTTGTCAAACACCTAAAGTTATTGTGAACTCTTTAACAGTTCAAAAGCAGGTCCAATAACAATATCAAACATGCCCTAAGACTTGTAACATGTGAATACAGATAGTAGGGTTGTGATTAGGTTTAAAAAAAAAACAAAAACATGTGAATGCATGATCAAGTATGTTCTTGTCGTCCAACAAAAACAATAGAACTAATATAATATTAGAGCAGCATTTTTTATTGAGCATAGCTATTACATTAGCTATCAAAAGATTCACTAAAACTTCATGTTGAGACAAGAAAAAAAGATATAAATAAGGTAAGAAATCAGATTTTCGATTCGTTTCGTTGATCTTAAAAGTCAACCTATTAATAAGGTAATTTTTAATAAAAATTTTCATATTTAGATAATATAGAACTCTATTAAGATAGTTTTTATAATCTTTTACAGATCAAATAATAAACAAGACACCGTCAGTATTGAACATCATATTGTAATGCAAAGGATGAGTCCCATGATTTATATATGATCTTATAAATAAGACGCATCTTTTATATTTTAGCTTAACATTAGTGGCATTCCAAGCATTCTTTTTTCCAATTTGATCTTATGTTTTGTTTTTTTGATAGATGGATCAATTTATTTACGTGATAATTACAATATTTCTCCTATGACTAGACAACGAGAGATGAAATGTGTGTTCATTTAATCGGCAGGAAAAAAGTGGTCGTTTCTTTAACAACGTGAAGAATATAAAGTTCAAACCGACAATTACTTTTGGTAGGTGTGACACTTAAATGCACAAAGTTGGAGAGAGCTGAAGTTTGTTACTTCGCATGCACGTATATAACTGTTCCAAGTGTGAACCCTGCACCGTTGGCCGTACGCAATATTTGCCACATGATAGTGAAAAATAAGTCAAATATTTGATCTGATCATTAATGTTATCAAACACAGTCAATTTGTTTGAAGTGTCTAAAAGTAATGAATTAAACGTGGTGCTGAGGCAAAAGGACTAATGATTTTAATATCTTTAGACTAGGTAAGGAGAGTATCGCGTGGGATAATCATTCCACCATATATATACCCCACCCACACACACACACAACATAAATATATATATATATATATAGATATATATATCTTTACTTGAGAAAAATTCAAGAAATTTTTAATTCCTTTAGGAATAAAATAACTCTAAAAATAATTATAATATTTATTTAATTAAAATATTTATTTAAATATTTTAAATTACATTTTTTTTAATTTTTAACTCCTTATATTTAAAATAACAATTAATATATATTGAGAAGGATAATTTTAAAATTATTTTAAAAAATAGTAATTGTTTTAAGGATACTTTAAGTATAAATTTATAAATACATAAAATATTTTAGGTATTTTAATAATATTTAGACAAAACCCAAGAATCATTTGCATCCTGTCCTTTAATTTATTGATGATTTATGGCTCGTTTGGTTTGAGTATTCTTTGTACTCAATAAACACAAAAGTGGATTCGAGTATTAAGAATTTTTTGAATACGTGTTTGTTTCCTTTACAATCTGAATCTTTAAGTATTAAGAATCTAAGTTTTTAGAGTTCTAACTCCTCTCAACTTTTGATACTCGAATATCTTTGCTACAGTAAAAACTAAAATTCTCTCTCCTATATTTGAGGAAAAAAATTATAACTTCTTCATTTGATATCCAATTGAGATGATTCTTTTTTCATTATGTTTCTAGTGAAGAGAGGAATAAATTAATATCCATATTGCATATTTTTTAGATCATTAACATTAAGATTTTATTAGATTTGTTAATAAATCAAAAACTATTTTCATTACCTTTCTAAACACAAATTTCAATTTTATTCCATATTAAGATTACAATTTAAATACACATCCAAACACTAATTTAAATAATAATTTAAATCATTAACTTAAATTTTAATTTAAATCATATTAATTTAAATCAAATCACTTATTTGAATCTATTTCCTAACCTCACCTTTGGTTCATTTTTCAAGTAAACCGACCTTTGACTAGAATTCGGAATGGTACTTAGTCTAATGTGATGCTTTATGATTGTGAACCCCCCTTTGAAGACATTGGATAATGTGTCTTCCTTCATTATTATTATTATTTTTTGGTCCCGTTGAAAGTTACCTCTTTTTTTTTCTTCCATCTTTTCTCTCTCATCAACGCATGCTCTGCTAGAGTTTTAACTTCAAGTGTAGCACCGCCCCCCTCTCCTTCTCGGCTAAAGCTCGGCCTGGCTCTTGGGCTGGCTGCCGGTCTTTGGCTCTCAGAGAGGGGGTGTATGTCATTAGGTTGTAGTCGGGAAAGGGGGATTGGTGGAAATCAGGGAAAATGTCAGGCCGTTTCTGGAACGCTAGCGGTTTGGCCAGGATCTGCTCCGGCGTGCTCTGGCCGACAACGTCAAGGTCAGAAGAGCTGAAGCCAATGGAAGACGGGCCACGGGAAGGTCGCGTATGTTGTGAGGGGGCAGGGGCCGTGTCTCCCATGGTTCTTCCATGGCGTGCGCGACTGTGGAGCGTGGGGAGGCTCAAAACTGGAGGCTGCAGGAGGAGGCGGAGCTGAGGGGGAAAGGGAGGCCATCCACGAGGGTCGTACCTGCACCGATCTGCCCTGGCGGGTCGGAGGTGCATCGGCCAGTCTGGGCGGCACCGGTTGGAGGCGGCGTTCACAAGGGGCGGCCTGCGTCCCTTTGTCGGCGGTCGGCATTTCACCGAGTTCACAATCGTTTTTGTTTTATTGTGTTGTTTGTTCTTGTGCTTGTGTTTGTGAAATAAGTCGGGTGATTTTTTTACCGGCTAAGAGTTGTTTGTTCTTTCCGTTTTTCAGCTGTGTTGTTGTATCAATGGAGGTGGTTTTTCCACCTCTAGAGTGTCTGTATTATCTGTCCGAATTAGTTCATAGCAGAGTTTTTGGTCCTCTAAAGCTTCCACTAAGTGAAGTGAATATTGGCCTTGGTGCTACCGAGTGTTCTTTCACCTGTAGGAAGGTTTGTTGGTGGTCTTAGTACCACAGTTTGCTCGCCTTCGATCCTTTGGGAGACTCTTTTACTGATCGTAAGACTATGTCAAAAGAGCTTAAGATATGCTCGTCTTTTGCGTGCCGAAGCAATTGCCCACTACTGGGCCTCAGGCATGCCTTCACCTCTTTAAACGCTATTAGGATTTATCGATGGATTCAATCTAATTAGGAGGTTTGCTCCCTTGAAATGCTGGTCTTTCATTAGTTGCGTCAATTTGTATTACTCTTTGTACTGTCAGGATGCACATACCATAGACGAACGCTTTGATCTCTCTTCTCCTCACCGTTGTGACGAGGTTGGTGACGGTGTTGCAAGATCACCTTCCCAAGAAGCTTTTGTGGCTAGTTTGGCAAGCAACACTAGAGCCTTAGTGAATACATTTTGCATCAATGTTTATCTGATATTTATCATTTTTTTTTTTTTGAAGTGAAACTGGGGATTTTTATTAGGCTATATCCGCTATAACATAACGAGAAACAAACAAAGGGGAAGCAAAGACCCTTTCCCTGTCTAAAGAAGAAGAAAAATTAAAGCCAGCAAGAGCTGGGCCACCATATTCCCTTTATGAGAAATGTAACGGCATAAAACACCTCCAACCTGGGCAAGCAAACGGTTGATATCACTAATAATGGGATCACCAACAGATAAAGAGGGCGGCAAATTCGCCATCCTGCGCATATTAATCGCATCCGTCTCTGATACATAAATCCTCAAACCAAGATGCAAACAGAGATCAAGGCCCTCCTGAAGAGCTAAACATTCTACAATGTGGAGAGAAAGACACCCATCTATCTTCTCAGCCAAAGAGGCAACTACCGCAGCCTCAGCATTTCTTACCACCGCCCCTAAACCAACCCAAGACACACCATCTTTTACAGCTGCATCCACATTTAATTTGAGTTGATTAGAGGGAGGAGGGGACCAACGAGACTGATTAGTAGACACCAATGTCGAAGGCTGCTTCTCAATCTGTTGGTGCATCACATATTCACCATAGGCACTACCTGCGCTTTCCAAGATCTCTTTGGCCCGCAAGACACGTCCCCATGCACAAGATTATTCCCATTACACCATATCTTCCACATGATGAAACTGAACACACCCAGTTCCTCCTTGTTACAAATCCTTCCTACCTGCAAACATAAATCTCCAAAAGTCATAGCCCTCAGCATTTTCAAACGATGCTAAAGTGAGCTAATATCCCAAATAGCCCGTTCAAAATCACAAGCCCACAAAGCTTGAAAAGCTGATTCATGTTCTATCTTGCAATTTGGGCACCAAGAAAGACAATTGATACCCCTCCTATGTAAATTACCAAATGTAGGAATAACTTCATGGAAGGCTCTCCACATGAAAATCTTTCTCTTACTTGGGATACTACGAGCTCTTTTCATTACTCATAAGCATTGCTTGTTTACACTCAGACTGAACAGTATACTCGCCCTTTGGATCATAGTGCCACAACCACCTATCTCGAGATCTTAAACGCCCGAGAGGAATTTGCATTATCATATCCCTATCAATCTCCCAAAAAACTTCGCCCAACTTCATATAGTTCCATCTTCCATTATCAATAAAAGTACCCACACATAGAAATCTTGTCTCCTCCGTTGGAAGGGTAATAGGTCTAAAAGACCCTGGCCTCGGCGTCCATAGATCAAGAAAAGCACTAATCCCCTCCCCGGATCCCACTCATAGCCTTACTCCCGATCTAAGAAGGTCCGCACCCTGAGAAATCCTTCGCCAAACATAAGAAGCATCACTACAAATATCTACCTCCAAAACTGAATCATAAGGGAAGTGTTTGGCTTTCACCACCCTCGCCATCATGGAATCCAGAACAGTCAAATTACGCCAAGCTTTCTCTGCTAACAAAGCCCAATTAAAAGCTTCTAAATCACAGAATCCCATCGCTCCCAGTGCATAGGAGAGCATAATTTCTTCCGGTTCATCCAATGAAGCTTCCTTTCAGACTCATTACCTCCCCACCAAAACCGGACCATCAACCCTTGTAACTTGTGGCAAAGAGTAGTCGGGATATGGAAGACATTAATATTTGGTACACCGTATTGTATTGCATTGCATTATATTATATTGTATACAAAAAATACAATACAATACAATGTGCCAAACAAGCCCTAATAGTATAAGCAGCTGTAGCTTGGTCGCTTGCTTTAATAAGAATCTCTCTCCTCCCCATAGAAAACAATTTGCCTTTCAAACCACAAATATTCTTGAGGACTTTCTCCTTTACCGTGTTAAAAGCACTCCGTTTATTCTCCCTACAAACATGGAAGTTCGAGATATTGGTCATGTGATAAATTACTTGAAGACAATCCCAGTACTCCTTGCATCTCCAATCTTCTTTCCGGCTTCACATTTGCGTTCTCGGAAATCTATGACTTATCCATGCTAACAACTTGGCCAGAGACATATTCTTAACTACGTAAAATATCCATGATAGAATTGCAGTTGACCAGATCCGCTCTCGCTAAAAGAATGCTGTCATCTGCAAAAAAGAGGTGACTCACCCTCGGAGCATGACGAGCCACCAAAACTCCTGCTAAGATCCAGTCCTCTTCCGCCCTTTGAACCATCGCTAAAAATCTTCCACACACAAGAGGAAAAGGTATAATGAAATCAGACATCTCTGCCATAATCCCCGTTGGGGCCGAACAAACCCCATGAGACCACCATTAATTAGAAATGAAAATCACAATATAGTAACACGATTCATCACCAACGAAATCCATTTTTCACCGAAGCCAACTTGCGCATAATAGACCCTAGGAAAATCCATTCTACATGGTCGTACGCTTTGCTCGTGTCTAGTTTCAAAGCAAATAGGCCATCCCTGCCCCCGGTTTTTTGTCTAATAGAATGTAACACCTCAAAGGCCACAATAGCATTATTGGAAATTAGCCTAGCTGGTACAAACGCGCTTTGCTCTGGCAAGATAATCTCACTAAGAAAGGGTTTGAGACAATTAGCCAAAACCTTAGTGATTATCTTATAAATCACATTGCATAGACTAATCGAACGATAGTCCGATACCTTCCGGGCATTCTTAATCTTCGGAATAAGCACAATATAAGTCTCATTAATCACCTCCATAGAACATCCTTCATTTAGCACCTTCAAACATGCCTCAGTACACCACCTCTCATCAAAACTCTCAAGTACTTTGATCTCATTTCCATCCTGCCATTGAGAAGCTTTCGCATGAAAAGACCGAGAATTTCTATCTCCACCTTGCCGCCACTCTACCGAGACCTTTGAGGCCAATAATACTCCTCCAACGCCAACAATCTATCCAGCTCTCTTTCCTTTTGAAGAATCGTAGGCAGAATGTGGGCAATGTCAACTTTATTATTCATTTCTTCAAGTTCAGTCTGAAGCTCCGCTACCTTCCGAGACATATTTTCAAAAACTAAACCACTCCAACCCTTCAAAGCAACCCTGCATTTTCTCAAAGCCGACATAAAAGCCCAACCATCCCCACTAATAACAGATGATGCACATGAGCTTCTAACTACATCTTGACATTCCTCCTTGGTCAACCATAATGGCTCAGAAATAAATCTTCGTTTCTTTTTTGGCCCCCGACCGCCTCTACCACTCCCCACGTCAAGATCCAGTTTTAGAACTCTATGATCACCTGTGATAATCGAAATTAAGTACTTTGTGACTATCAAAATGATGTCTCTAATCATCATATCCCAAGAAATAATCTAATCTCTCTTTAACGTTGTTCATTCCATCATGGCGATTATCCCATGTAAAAGCATTGCCTTGAAAACCCAAATCAAATAAACCCACCTCTTCCACAGCATCCTGAAAATCTCCCATACTAGAATAGGTCTCGTCCGCTACCCCCCAACTTTTCCAAAAGATAAAAGATCTCATTAAAATTACCACCAACAACCCAAGGAAGAGTATTGAGTCTCTGGAGAAAGGTCCATGAGTGATGTCGTTTGGAACGAACAGGATTCCCATAGAAACCCGTAAACCACCATCAAAATCCATTTTCCAATGTCACCAGAGATTCGAATGTGGAACCGGGAGTAACTCTTGACATCCACTGTCCAAGAGTCCTTCCATAACAAAATGAGACCCCCGTTTCGACAAATGCTATCAACTGACAACCCACCAAAGGAGCCCAATCACTCTCGAATTGAACTCGTTGACAAACCTGCTAATTTTGTCTCATTAAAAATACCATATTTGGGAAAGTACTACGGATAAGCCTCCGTAATTATAGAACACATGAGGGTCCACAGGCCCACGTGCATTCCAAACCAAGACACTCATAATGCCCGGCGGGTTGCTCCGCAACCTCCGCCGTTATAGTTTCATTGGTCCGATCCCCAAGAACCGTTTGTTTGTTGGACGAAACAAGTCCAACCAGGTCAAACATGATAGTTTTCCTCTTACCAATTCGGGCATCACCTTCATGAGATTCTTCAATAACCTCCTGTGTCTCGATTTTCTTACCCGCTAGAGCAGCCTTCTTCCACTTCCGCTTCTTTCTACCCCTTCCATTTATTGCGTGTCAGAAGTTCTAGCTTCAAAGTTGAAGCCTTCGACCACGTTTAAATCCAGCACCTGGTAGAGGAAACGTCACGAGAAGAAGGCCTCATAGTAGAATTGCATGCATAAAAATTATCTCCCGCACATATGGATTTCACTTTGTTATGTGCTTCATTAAAAGTCTCATAAGAGCTCGTCAACAGTTTCCGCCCAAAGATGCCGGCTGGGACTTGACAAGAATCACCGAATTATCCTCAACTCGAAATATTCACTCCCCGAGATTCTGTTTGCATGGGAATAATTGAATTCAAATTTGAAGTTCACTCTTTCTCGCCCGAGATTGTTAGAGAAGTAACACTATGCATTAACGGGGTCAGACGTTTACACCGATCGCCGCTCGCCTCATCACTCACCGGAAAACCCTTACTGTCCATCGGACTCTTCCCTCCAACCACCGAACAATTCTTCTCATGCATCATCATGGTTGAGTCGGACTGATCAACACCTCCTCCCCGATCATGCCCCTGAACCACCAAGTGTCAACCGCCATTCCTTTCCGTTCTTCTTCCCGTAGTACTCTGATTGCCACCTCTAATATGGCTCTTGAAGAACGGTCGATTAAACGACGAAGCCCGCAGCGAATCTCCAAAATTCGTGCACACATTCTTAGACAGATTCCGGTTAGCATCTACTCCACAACCCTTAAAAACATGCCCAATTTTGCATTTCGCCACAACCGTAGCAAAAATCAGGTAGCTTCTTGTACCAAAGATCAGCCCAAACCAATTGACCGCCCCTACCCTTCTAAACTCGAACAACCCTCCTAAGAGGTTTGGAAATATCAATCTTAACCCGAATACCAAAAAACTTTCCGATACATCTCCCATTGGCATCTCTAAACACTGAAACACAGGTTCCAATAATGTTGCCAATCAATTCTCCCATGCTCGGAGTCATACGTTCTGGAGGAAGGTTATGAAACTGGACCCACATGCATGCATAAGAGAAATCAATATAATCCGTCGGCTCCCCCTCTTCGTAGATTTTCAGCCCCAACAAAGGATGATCAAAACTCCATGGCTCTAGATCAAGAATTTATCTCCATCTCTCGCATCACCAAAAGAGAACAGAAAAACGTCTGAGAAACTTCATTAACCTCAACTCTACGCTCAGGCTTCCAACCTTCCTCAATCATGGAATGAAAAATCTTCTTATTATAGGGTTTGTTCGTTAACAACTTCCCCAAAAGACTAAACTTCATCCCCTCCCTACCTAGAGCCACCAACTCATCAGATGCCCCCACAATCTCTTGCTCTTCAGCCGATATTGAAAGAGAATTCCACCGGTCAACAATCTCCTCCGTAACCAGAACGCAAATTTCTTACCGCAAAGACTCACAGAGAAAATGAAAAACAAAAAAAAATTCTCACAGATTTTAATGGGTTAACAATCTCTGATAGAAGAAGTCGTCCAATATTTATCAATTTTTTCCTCAGTAATACCTTTATACTAATTTTTTTCTTACTAAAAACATAAAATATTTATTATAATAATTATTATTATTATTATTATTTACTTTACACTTTGTGCAAGAAAAGACAGTATTTTTTTTATAAAGTAGATAATTTACTTAATAATTACTCTTTTTCATTTTACAAAACATTGATTTGTGGCGATCTAACAGTTTAAACCCTGAGAGAAGATTTGTCAATGTTTTTAAGAGTTTATTTTTACAAGGCAGACATTTGTTTTATCGCCAAGATTTCTCACGAATTTCACGAAAGATTTTTTTAATCCAAGTTTTTTTCTTTTTTCTTTTATCAAAACGATACAATTCTCTCATTACGTGCGGTCAATAAGAGACCATATATATGCTTCCCTCTACACCATTTCCCTCCAATTTATTTGTCTTTTTGATTTACTCACACAACTTTTGCTCCTCTTTCAGCCACTTTCCTTCCTCTGCTCAGCGGATCTTTCTCTTTACAACATCTTGATCCACAAACAAAAAAGCTGCAAATCTTCAGCTATTTTTATATATTTTCCTTCAATTTTAGATTGCAAGTTTGGATTTTTTTTTTTTGTTTTCATTTATTACTTTTTTCTTTCTTTTGTCTGCTATGTTACAAGAAAACATTATTACCATCAATTAAAATCAATTGCAGTGGAAAAACCAACTTAGTAGTTGGAATTGATGGTTGCCACGCTATAAAAAGTGTCGATCTTGAGCATAATCACACACATTAAGCCCTTCCAAAGCTTTTTTTTTTTTTTTTTTTTTTTTTTGCGTTGTAACAGAGAGTTGAGTTTACATGCAAAAAAGAGACTTCAATTGAATGATCAAGTTGTTGTGTCATTGATTAAAACATTTAATTCGTTTGTTGTTGAGGATGGGGTTGTGAGAATTTAACTTTTGGTTACAAGGATAGTAGGAACTATATTGCAAAGGGAAGACAATTAAGACTTAGGATTGGAGATATTAAGACAATTTCAAGAATCTTATAGTATTGAGATATTCAAGAAATTTCAAGAAGAATTGAGAGGATTGTTTTAGTACAATGTTAGTTTTGTTCAGGTTGAAGGATCGATTTCAACATTTCAAGTGGAGGAAAATATGATGGCAAAAGATTGCAATTCTAGGAGATTGAAGGTTTTTGAAGTTCTTTATGATAAAATTGAGTGTGATGTTTGTTGCATATGTTGCTTATTTGAATCTAAAGGAATTTTATGCAGACATGTGGTCGCTGTCCTTATTGATCGTTACGTTGAAAAAATTCCATCATACCCTATTTGACATTAATTAGTTCTAACCAATTTTTCGATTATAAATAGTAAAAACTCTCGTATATTATAGTAAAAGTAAAAAAGTTCTACAATGTAAAGCTCTCATATGCTATAGTGTTTATAGTTCTAACTAATGGTTTTAACCACTATGTTAAATACCCCAAATTTGGTGGGCAAAAGATATTAAACGAAAGTACACTTGTGTAAAATGCTCTTATGATGTTCCCTCCACTAGCGCACAAACTGAATGGTACAACGAGCTTCAAAAGAAAGCCGATGAACTCATAGAAGTTGCAATTGATTCTACTGAGAAGTATGAAATCTTATCAAGAATTTTAGATGAGGGAAAAATAAAACTTTCTGAAAAAAAAAAATCATGTGAGAAATCATTGCAAGAGCCTATTATGAAATCATTTCAAGAAGATGACAATCTTCAAGGTCCAGAAAAGAGGTTGTTAAGTCCACTGAAAGTTCGAACGAAGGGTCATCCTCTATCAAAACACAAAGAATCCAATATAGACAAAATAATACAGAAGCGTAAAAAAAGATATCTTTATGATTTTTTTAAGTAATTATATTAGTTTTAACTAATTTCTAAATGAGATTATTTTTTATATATTTTATTTTCTTCATGGTACCAGACATTTGAAGAAAAAAATTCTCATATCTTGAAAAGGGAAAACTCTGAGAAGAGGGAGGGCAAAATCATTCACAAAAAAGGTACACCTTATGTAACGCCCGCCTAAATTTATGTAACGGATTATGTTATGATAGATAACGACGTTAAATGTTATATTATGATAAGTGTTATGATTTATAATGTGATGGTGCTAACCATTTTATTTTAAGTGTTATGACAGGTGACGCTCGCTTGGAATTGATGTGCTCAAATGTTCATGTCATTAATGTTATATGTTTAATTATATTTTTATTGATAATTAAATGTTATGAATGATTTTTGTATTTAAGGACAGATCGGCAGGCCAGACCATTCAGTTCAGCAGGCCGAAATGTTTTTCTCAGAACGGCAAGCCGATGGTATATCATCGGTAGGCCGGACTTCAGTGATCGACAGGCCGAAGATAGAGATCGGCAGGCCGATGACAGCTGACAAACAGTCAGCAGAAATTTCACAAAATTATGATAAGGTTGAATTTGTGATAAGGATAATTTATTCTGGATAATTAACATAATTATGAGATGATTTGTTTAATTTTGGTAATGAAGCAATTGACTTTTAATTTATTTGAATTAATGGATAAAATTTTCCCGTTTTACAAAGGCGATATATGGCAACTCGAACCGTTCTTGGAAGTTTTGATTTTTTCTCTCTCAATTCTATCCTATCACACGAATTATACCTTACAATTAATCAGAAAATTCTGATTTGTATTAAGAGGATAAGTTTTTCCTT
>CAMOHE010030676.1:0-33474 GCA_946598075.1 Artocarpus hirsutus
TCTTATCCAATATAGACCCAAATTTGGTTCTGTTTTGAATTTTTGAGACCTTATCTAATAAGGAATGACCCTAGACCCAACCTCTATAAATAGGGAGTAAGTCTAATGAGTTATTGAGATCAATAGAGAGATTAAGAGTGATACTCTACTGGTGAGAATTTGAAACTCCCTGAGAGCTATTGTTCACAAATCACGAACACTAGCTTTAGGTTCTCTCAATTGGTTGGAAGGAGAGTCATCTTGAGGAAGAGCTGTACGTGTGAGCCCACACTCACTCCGATCGTGGATAGAGAATAGCAAAGAAGACCAGTTGGTTGAGGCTCTTCTAGAACGTTACTTCTTTACACAGATTTCGGGAGCTTTTTGGCACATACAAGGTCAGTAAGATCAGGTTAATTTATACATATAGCATGTCAAACTTGTGTTTTGACAAATACTCTGATTTAAAATTTTTAAAATTTCGCTGCGTATTATTTTTCCAACAGTTTAAAGGAAAACGACATGTAGTTTTTGAAAAACGACTTTGCACCTGGAAAAACTCATACAAAGAACCTGAAATTCAAGTTTTTTAAGTTTTTCTTCATATTTTGATTTTCTAACAGCTTTCTAAGCATGAAAACAATGTATAAACGATATATAATCATCTCTATATTGCTGTATTTTCCTAGAAAAAAATTCTATGTTCTTTTCCTCTTGAGGATGCTTCTCAAGGTTTTAGTGAACAGTAAAGCTGAAGTCGGAGAAGAACTCTTACTTCTTTAGGGGTGCGGGCTTATAGGCACAACCTCATTTCATTCAGCAAGTTTCTAAAGTCAGTTTAAGCTGATAGAATTGAGTTATCCAAGCTCTATGAGTAGCTAGGATGGAGTTTATGTGGTTTCTATCGAAAAATGAGTGAGACTTTAAAATTTGGACTCTTGATATAATGGCTGCTGTGGGAGGAAAATGAAAGTAGAGAAGAGGAAGAAGAAGAAGAAAGAAGAAGAAAGTGAAGAAGGTGACAGACGAAGGAAGATTAAAAAGAAGAAAAAGAGAAAAGAAAAAAAAATCATCAAGATCTTGTTGAATGCGGGATTCTTGTTTGAGAGTGGGTAAGAAACAAAAAAAAAAAAAAAAGATATGGGAGAATTTACGGGGAGACTTTGAAGGAAAACTCCAAAATAGCATTTTCGTAATTAATTAATGATGTAAAGGGCATTTTAGTAAACATACTAAATAAGAGTAAGAAAATTTTTTTAAAAAATTAAAAATAGGTAAAATAAATAATATAAAATAATTTTAGATATAAATTAAAATTTTACAAAATTTAAATTAATATACTAATAATTAATTTTACATAATTAAATTAATATACTAATAATTAATTTGTTCCACGGCAAGAGACAGCAACATGGACAAGTCTAAATTACAGTTGCTAAAGTTAAAAGGTGAAAAAATAAATATTCAACAAGTTGAGTACCAACGGTGCTAAAAACTCTAGGCTTATATTCTCCAATTGTGGACCCACTTTTTAACCATAGAAAGAACCCCGCAAAAACCCCGCTTTCCTTCCTTCCCCGCTTTCAGAGTCCCAAAATGGAAGAGATACAATACCAAGACAGAGACAAGGAAAAGCCAAAACACAAAAACCAAAACTATGGCGAGACTAAGGACGGCCATGGATTCGGCTTTCTGGGACTTGGACGTGTCCTCGCCTATACTCCTCGACGGCGCCGCCAAGGCCGTTCTCGGCGAGCCCTTCCCCATGGACAGAGCTCAAGCCAGCCGAGCCCTGAGGATACAGCAAATCTCTCTCTTAGGAAATGAGTTTCCTCTTGGCATTATGCCTTGTTACTTTTCTACTTCTTCCAAGGACTTGGGCTTCTTTTCTCTCCAGTCCCTCTTGCTTAAACCATCCACTTCCAACTGGTAACTAGTTCAAGTACTCTACTCTCATTGCTTTTGCCTATCTATTGCTTTTGTATGTTTTTGGTCCCTTGTTCCTTTCTGTCTTGACTTTGCTTTTGTTTTTTTCTTTTTTTTTTTTTTTTTTTTTTTTGGGAAATGTGGGTTGGGAAAGGGGTGTTTGGATTCTTAAATTATGATGCTAATTTGTTCAACACTGACTCAGAAAGAGAGGAGATTTTTCCTATTTAATGTTCTCCGAAACTAAATGTTTGTTGTTGTTGTGTGTGTGTGTGTTTTTTTGTTTTTTTCTGCTTTAGTGATTTTGGGGACATATTTTGGCTTTCATGTTGAGTTTAATGAAGGAAAAGTCGTCTGGAAAATTGCAGAATTCTGTTTGGGAAGTTGGTAATTTGCTTCATATTTTGCAGATTGGAGGGTGAAAATTCTAGCCAGCTTGAAGGGATTGTTTTTCCTTCGCCAATTGTTTGAAAGTGACTGAGTTTCGTAGAAACCATCCCCATAAATCTTGTACTACCTTTACTTCTTGTTTTGGCAGTGGGATATTCTTATTCTTCAAGTACATATTATGTTGAACAGGAAAAGCATTATGACTTGTCAAAATTGAGGATTCAAACTTGCCTTGTGGTATTCCAATCTAGCTATCCAACATAGTAATTTCCATACTGAGAATCACTATGGCTATGTGTATAGGTGGCCTGGATTAATTGGGCAGTTCCGACCGAAGAAACTGATTTCTTCAATTAAAGCTGAATTTAAGAGTGATGAGGAAGAGTTACCTTCTTTCAAAGATGTGGCAAAGCATTTCATGGATAAGTCACTTTATTCATTTGGGTTAAGCACTCAACTTTCTCCAACCCCGTCAACATCCATCAAATGGAGCACGGAAGGGCATGGTGAGAAAAAGGGGACAGCGCCACAAACTAATGCTCTTTCATAAGGCAAGAATTCACATTGAATTTTTGTTTTGCTGGCACCAATGTCGAAAATGTTATTATTAGTGATTTGGATACTTTGCTCATCTCTTATTTGTCTTAAATGGAATTTTTTCCTGCTGTTGGTTGGAACCATCTCTTATGTATGCTATTTGTCTATTCCTTTGCTTATGCTATTTTCCTTTATTTATTTTTTTTTGTCATCCTTAGAGTAGGATACTGAATTTAAAAGTTGATGTTGCTTATCCCTAGGATGTGTCTATAGGAGATCTTGAAACTTGGACATGATGTTTTAAGCCTAGCTTGCGTTCTCATTTCAGACTACATGATCTCAGATATTTTCTTTCCCAATGTTATGTCTATAGAAAATTGAATGTGCGTTGTGCTTTTCATATCCTGTATATGAACTCATCTTAGCTGCCAAGTTCTTTCTAATGCAGATCCAACATCAGAACATATTTCACTTAAAGCCACTGAATTACAAATTGGCTAGTGACATTTATTCTTCTGATGACAAGCTTCATATATTGAAGTGCTTCATTTTACAAACAACTGATCAATCTAGGATATTTCCAATGTATTTTTAGCTACCCTATCATGATATGACTGTTGAGGTGTTGAGTTTCTAGGCCGGAGCCTAGTGGGCACTTCGAACGTATTGTCGAGAGGGCCTTTGTTCGGGGAGAGACCCAGCTTGGATTTGCCTCTAGTGAAGAAGCGCGTCCCGTAAGAGTTGAACCCGTTTCCTCTTGAATAAGAGGGTCTTAGGGTGTCCCCCAGGTACCAATCCAACAATTGGATGGATTGGTACCTAGGGGACACCCTAAGACCCTCTTATTTAAGAGGATACGGGTTCAACTCCTACGGGATGCGCTCCTTCACTGGAGGCAAATATAAGCTAGGCCTCTCTCCCGAGCAAGGGCCCTCTCGAACAATTCGTTCGAAGGGAGCCACCGCTGAGCTAAGAACCCTTCGCGAGCAGGGACCATCTTTTTACCCTCTTATTCAAGAGAAAATAGGTTCAACTCCTAAGGGACGCGGTCCTTCATTGAAGGCAAATCCGAGTTGGGCCTCTCCTTGAGCAGGGGCCCTCTCGGCAATAAGTTCGAGGTGCCTGCCAGGCTCCGGCTGGGGAATTGAATACCTCAACAATGACATTCGAGGCTACATGGCCTCAGCTGTTCATTGATTATAAAATGCAATATTGGGATGTGCCTGAGTCAATTTCCTTAGATCTATTGTCCCTGATTTCTGAATCTGGATTATGATATCGCCTTGGTTTGCATAAATGTAGTAGCCATCCTATTTCAGTTAATTCCACCAGCCCTAATCTGCCTGCTGCTTTATTGCCTGGATTATGTGCAAAGGCTGCCTTTTCTTATGAGAAAAGCAGGGACTTATGGAGGCGGAGGGAGAAACAAGGGGACATAGTAGAGAGGACTAATAGGGGTTTGTTTTGGCGGCCTTCGTATGATGTGCGTCTTAATGAACCTCATTTTGCAATATCTAGGATTATTGGTACACTGACTTATGAATTTTCTCTCATTTTCTGTTCCTTTAATGTTACTTGTTTCATTGGTGATGATCCTTTGTGTATATGAGAGATCTGGAGAAGTACTGTCTTCCTGTTTTGTAACGTTTATTCTATGTTTGCATTGTTGGATTTATCTTCTTTTTCAAACTATATTTTCTCTTTCTAACAAGGTTATCCACAATGAAGCACATTGGCATCAGTATCATCTAACAATATTTGCTACTTTCCTTCAGTCGGAGGTCTGAAGTTAATTGGGGGAAACGTGATAATTGAGGAGCAATCATATAACGTGCTTGATTTGATCAATATTTTTATATATAGTATTTCTCTTTTTACCATACAGTGAGAAGTTACAGGTGCTGTTTTGGCATCCTGGTTAATTACAATTGGAGCATAGAATTTCATTTTAAAACATGTACTTCCCATCTTGTTTAGTTTGGTAGACTAGAGAAAGTTAACCTGATCTGAACTTTATGTGGTCCAATGCGACATAGAAGTACTGATTTGATAAACCACCTTAGAAAAAGAAGGAAACAATAAACTTGTTTCATTGATTCTTATTTATTGTTGAACTTTCATTGTAGGTGGTACCTGTGCCGCCTACTTTGGGGATGGGGGGAAGAAAAGCCCATAAAGTGTTGATTTGTTTGGCTCAGTTTGCTATACTTTCCAGCATGGGTGTTTCAAAAAGTTCTACGGTGATCTTATTGTTAGAAATGTATGCCCTAAGGAGTAAAAATGTAATATATTTTTGGAGACATTTTTATCAATAAAGAATTCATTTATTATTAATATACTAAATCTTGTCCCTTTTACGTTTATATTTGTTGAAGGTATGATAAGCAAACAATAGTCTGAGACCGTCGGTTTAAACCTTTAAGAATTGGGCATATGATAACTAGATTATGCGGAAGACACGATTCTTAAGGTGAAGGTCTAAATCATAAGATCCGCAATTGAGGGAATAAAGTTAGGCGCTTTATTCATGTAAAGATTGTTATGTTGTCTATATCCCTATTGGGAGATGGTTTGTCTTTGACCATCGAAGGAGGACTCTATGAATAGAAATATTGGCACGTTGTCATAGGTGACGATGTGTTGGATCGGGACATAAAGAGAATTGATTTGGATTAATAATTCTGTCTTGACAAATCGATTCACTTTAGACAATCATTTGTATTGTATCTTAATCTTGAGATGAATAGTGGGCCCGTTGTCTTGACTTGTATCTTTTGATATACCAAAGGGTGACACCTATATTTTAATAGTGGTATGTATGCCGGTACGTTGGAGGCATGACTTTTGATAGCGTAAACCTGTTATTCATAGATATGGAATCCATAACTCCTCTTTAGAAGTAGTGATATCCTCGTATATGCGTTTTCCTGTAATTGAAAAACTAGAGCGCTCAACCATTTGGATACATAGGTGTAACCAAATGGTATATCGTCTTTAGATGGTAAGTTTTCCAATGGTGAGGTAATAGAATGTAAGATAAAAATAATCAGGAAGATAAGACAGAACTTGTCCTTAAGCCGATATGGATAATCCTATGGGGATACGATACACTATGATATATTATGGAGACTTAGCTATACGGGCTTCTTAATTCTATAGAGTTCGAGGGTGCAGCTCCAAGCTTTTAGTGGAGTAGCGTTGTAGTTGATAATTATGAAATATATATCTGGAATATTGAGTTTTATAATTATTAGGAGCTTGAATTATATAGGTCCATTGAGTCTCCTTTGCTAGCTCATAAAATCCTGTAACGATACGGCGTGCTTTTTCAATAATTGGTGACTTATGTCAAATTTATTAGATTGGTTGAAATTTGGAAGAATCAAATAATTCATGTCTGTTTATCAGTTGAATTAATTTTGTGACAAAATTAATTCAAGATAAACTTGTTGAATTATTAGGATCGGATAATTCTTGTCTATTTATCAGTTGATTTAATTTCCTAGAGATTATCTAGATAAAGTTGTTTTAATTAGATAACTTCTCTATTGGGTTATTTGAATTAAAACTGAGGCTTTATCCTATAGAATCTCTGGTGGAAAATAAAAGATTCGTTGAGATTTTTTTTCGACAGTTCGGCATGCTGATCCTCAAGTTCGGCCTTCCTTTGTGTGAATAAAAAATCACGCGTTTTCATGCGGATTTCATCCGATATTGATCCGAATTTGATTCTGACTCGAATTTTTGAGACCTTATCTGATAAGGAATGACATTAGACCTAACCTCTATAAATAGGGAGTGACTCTCATAAGTTATTTAGATCAATTGAGAGATTAAGAGTGAAACTCTGCTGGTGAGATTTTGAAACTCCCTGAGAGCTCTTGTTCACAAATCACGAACACTAGCTTTGGGTTCTCTCAATTGGTTGGAATGAGAGTCACCTTGAGGAAGAGCTGTACGTGTGAGCCTACATTCACTCCAATCGTGAATAGAGAATAGCAAAGAAGACCAGTTGGTTGAGGCTCTTTTGGAACGTTACTTCTCTGCACGCATTACGGGAGTTCTTCAGCATTCAAAGGTTAGTCAGATCTGGTTAATTTATGCATATAGCATGTCAAACTTGTGATTTGAAAAATACTCTGATATAAAAATTTTAAAATTTTGCTGCGTACTATTTTTCCAACAATTGGTATCGGAGCCCTGGTTTTTACATAAATTTACGAGTTTGTGATCATGCTATATGTATAAATTATGTGATCTTTATCTCTCCTTTGGTTGAATTTAATTTTATAGAAAGTTGGCACTTTAGGTTTCTATATATTTTATATGTTTTCATGGATTATATGATGAATATTTATTAGTTAATTAAATTATTATTTAATTATTAATTAATTAATTAATTTACACCGGTTATGGTTCCTTAGAGGTTAGAATGTGTATCTAAGTTTTTCATGTAATTAGACGGCAGACTATCATCTCTGTCTACGAATTATTATTTGATTTTAAAATTATAAGAATTTTGTAATTAAATAATTATTCGGAGAAGATGGATCTAGAATGCGGATCTAGAATATGGATGATGGTGTTCCTAGGTATTTCTTGAGTCTCTAATTTTATATTTTTGAATTGCTGGAAATAAAATTGATGAATTGCATTTAAAATTGTATTTTCTGGAAATGGTGATTTCTGCTTGGTCGGCATGTCAAATCCTAGTTTGATAGGCCGATGGTCGCAGATCGACAGGCCAGATGTGAGGTTCAACAGGCTATCAGTGGGGTAGAAATTAGGTGGCTCTGGCGGCAGGCCAAACTTCTAGTTCGACAGGTCGATTGGTCATGAATCGACAAGGCGATCACAGAGATCGGCTTGTTGGCAAAGAGTTGAATATTTTTCCAAAAAAGGTGCTGTTTTTTCGATGCAGTTTTAATTTTATTTTTGGGACAATTCTGAGAAACATTAAATTTAGATTTGATCGAAAATATGGAGTATTCGATTCATATGGGATTGAAGACTTGAAGATGGGATTGCATGAAGAAGGACACAACTTGGAGAATCAACGATGAATAATTGATAATATGTTTCGATTATTCTCTTGTAATCTTTATTTTCTATTCTCTAGGGTGGGACTATAATATTATGGTTATTTATTATTTTGCTTGTAGCTTTACTTGATTACTTTGCTTGTCTGCATTATAATATGATTTGTGATGTATATTGATAACATGCCATATAGAGCTCAATTAAAATTGTTCATGCATATCTTTTAAAATAAAACCTTGATTACAAAAAGATTGAGTGGGAGAAAGTTTTTGAAGAGAGGACCTAAGGCCTTCATCGTTGGTCTATAGGAAGAACATGGTAGTCCCGACCCCTAGGAAGGGATTTCTATCATGTACTAGATTGGATCTCCGAAAGGATAAGGTATTTTAGCATGATTTATGGTTACATACCCCTAGGTGGCGATTGTAAATCATGGATAAAATATTTAAACGATGGTTATATATGCTTATGTTAATTTTATTATTAATCTCCCCTAGGAGCTCTGTTAATAAAATTAATGGCCAAAGAAACGATTATTAATATATGCTGGATCATTCGGGTCTTGAATGGCATATATTCATCAGGAGGGGATCTGTGTTCCTGATTGAATTTGGCATGACTCCCCTAGGAGCTTGTTGAATTCTGAGTTAGGAATTATCGTTGTAAGGTTGTGATATTTTTAAGGTTTTGACACATAAACACATTTGTATCATTTTACATGATTGTGTTATCTTACTATGATGTGTTTACTTATGTTTGGTATATGATTCTTTATTGTAGATTAAAAATGTCTCAAAATGCTTTATCTTCGATATTTGACAAAAACCTATTAACCGGAGAGAATTATAATGATTGGAAATGGAACCTAGATATCGTCCTTTCTTTTGAGAAACTAAAATTTATGCTGACAACCCCTTGTCCTCTTGAGCCTACGGGAGACTCAACTAATGAGCAATTCCAAGCGTACAATCGTTGGAAAGATGCAAATAATCAGGCCAGCTGCTATGTTATGGCAAGCATGAATAACGTGCAACAGGCTTAACATGAAGATTATGAGACTTCGAAGTAGATCTTGGATAATCTTGAAGACATGTTTGGAGGCCAGGCCATAACAAAGCGGCAAGGGGCACTTCGAAAACTCTTAAACTATAAACAGAGGCTGGGAACATCTGTAAAGGAGCACATAATGTTGGTCATGGGTTAACTCGCTGAGGCTTAAACCAATAGAACCGACATCGATGCTGAAACTTAGATGACTATGGTCTTTGAGACTCTGTCTAAGGAGTTTATTCCGTTTAGAGCTACTTTTAATTTAAGCAATGGACGGGATATGACCTTGACAGAATTAATGAAACAATTATAGGAGTTTGAACTGCTGATCAGGGAGTCTCCTGCTGGTGGCAAGGCCAACATGGTAGTTGCTTCTGGTTCCAATCCCAATTCTGGGAATGGAAAGAAGCAACGGGCCAAGAACAGAAAGTCTTCTATTCCTGCTAACAACAAGAGCAAGAAGAATAAGAAGAAGAACCCGAAGAAGCTTAAGTGCTTTTTCTGCGGAAAGGTTGGGCACATAATGAAGCATTGCAAGGACTTCCTTTCCAAATGAGGTAGGTGTGATCTTCTGTATTTAGAAACTTGTTTGGTTGAGGAATCCAGTGACATTTGGGTTATAGATTCCGGTGTAACTAATCATGTTTATGTTTCTCTATAGGGGTTCAAAGAAACGAGAAGTCTGCTTCATGAAGACTTCACGCTTCGAATGGGCGATGGATCCTTGGTCTCAGCGAAAGCAGTGGGAGACGTCCATCTTTATTTTAATAATTATAGGAATTTAATTTTACGAGATTATTTTATATTCCTAAATTTAAGAGGAATTTAATTTCTGTAGCTTGTTTATTTAAAGACTCTTATTTAGATTCTTTTAATAATAAAGTGTTGATTCGTAAAACAAATCTTTTATCTGTTCTGGATGGATGTAAAATAATCTATATTTTATCAAACCTAAGATGGACTTACTGTTTAATGCTAAGATAAATGATAATAACTCTAAAAGGCTTAAAACTTCTCCCTCTAATAAGACTTACCTTTGGCATTTGCACCTTGGTCACATTAACCTGAATAGGATTCAAAGGCTGGTAAAGGATGGACCTTTACGTCACTTAAAGGTGGAATTTATACCTCAATGTGAATCTTGTTTGGAAGGTAAAATGACCAAAAGACCATTCGGGTCTAAGGGCAATAGGACCGAAGGGGTTCTAGAGCTTGTGCATAGTGAAGTTTACGGATCGATGAACATCCGGGCACGAGGAGGGTATGAGTACTTTGTCACTTTTATTGACGATTACTCAAGGTATGGGTATGTGTACCTGATCCACCACGAAAGCGAAACTTTTGACAAGTTCAGGGAGTTTTGGGCTGAAGTGAAAAAACAATTGGGTAAACCCATAAAGATATTTCGATTTGATCGAAGTGGTGAATACCTTTCTGATGAGTTCTTTGGACACTTATTAGAGAATGAGATTTTATCCCAGTTGACTGCACCGGGTACTCTACAGCAGAATGACGTAGTGGAGAGAAGGAATAGGACTTTATTGCACATGGTCAGGTCCATGATGAGTTATTTATCATTGCTTTTATCCGTTTGGGGATATGCACTGCAAACTGTATGTTGTCTTTTGAACAATGTGCCTTCAAAATCGATCCCTAAAACTCCTCATGAGTTGTGGACGGGCAAGAAGACATCCTTAAACCATATTCGCATATGGGGATGTCCGGCTCATGTCCTGTTTAAGGATACGAATAAGTTGGAAGCACGTTCGGAAGTTTACGTGTTTGTAGGATATCCAAAAGGGACTAAAGGGGGTTATTTCTATAACCCAAAGGACAATAAAGTTGTGGTTTCAACTAATACAACTTTCCTTGAGGAGAGTTACATGGACGACTTTAAGCCTCAAAGCAAAGTGATGCTTGAGAAATTGAGGAGTGATCCGATCACTTCGAAGGTTCCAAATGAAACCATTCCGATCAGTGTAGAAAGACTAAACAAACCCGAACAACAACCTAAGGCTTCGACGTAGTGGGAGGATAGGGCGTCAACGCAAAAGGTATATGTTCAATGGGGAGGCCTTCCTGGCTGAACCGGATGAGCATGACAAGGATCCTTACACTTATGCATAAGCTACGGAGGATGTTGATTCGAAACTCTGGACAAAGGCCATGAACATAGAGATGAAGTCTATAGAGACTAATGAGGTCTGTGAGCTTGTGGATCTTCCCGAAGGGGTAAAACCCATAAGGTGTAAGTGAATCTATAAGAGGAAAAGAGGAGTGGATGGAAAGGTCGAAACCTTTAAGGCTAGACTGGTAGCTAAGGGTTATACGCAAAAGGAATGAATCGATTACGAGGAAACCTTTTTGCCTGTAGCTATGCTTAAGTCCATTCGGATTCTCTTGTCCATAGCTGCCGTTCTCGATTACGAGATTTGGTAGATGGATGTCAAGATGGCTTTTTTAAATGGCTATCTTGATGAGTCCATTTATATGGAACAACTAGACAGGTTCAAGGTCAAAGGTCAAGAGGGTAAGGTTTGTAAACTGCTAAAGTCAATTTATGGACTTAAGCAGGCTTCCCGTTCTCGGAACATAAGGTTTGATCAGGTGATCAAGACTTATGGGTTCTCACAAAATGTAGATGAACCATGTGTTTTTAAATACGTTGAGGATGGGAAGGTGGTCTTTCTACTGCTCTACGTGGATGACGTTTTACTAATTGGCAATGACGTTGGGGCGTTGTCATCGGTCAAATTATAGTTGACCAAGTAGTTTAACATGAAGGACTTGGGTTGGGCTAATTTTGTTCTCAGTATCCAGATTTTTCGGGATAGAAAGAACAAAATGATAGCTTTGTCGCAAGCCAGCTACATAGATAAAATTCTCAGGAGGTTTGCAATGTAGGATTCCAAGAAAGGTGGGCAACCATTTAGGTCTGGAATTACTCTTTCTAAGAAAGACTCTCTAAAGTCTGATGAAGAAATAGAATACATGAAGAAGGTGCCTTATGCTTCGACAGTGGGTAGTCTCATGTATGCCATACTTTGCACACGATCGAATATTTGTTATGCGGTCGGGATTGTAAGTCGATTTTAGGCGGATCCAGGACCGAACCATTAGGTTACGGTTAAGCATATTTTCAAGTACCTAAGAAGGACTCGAGGGTATATGCTTGTATATTCAAGTGAGGACTTGACTCCTCTAGGATATACTGACTCAGATTTTCAATCCTGTCTAGATTCTAGGAGCTTGACTTCGGGGTTTGTGTTTACTCTGGGCGGCGGTGCCATCAGTCGGAGAAGTGTGAAACAAGATTACACTTCGGATTCAATGATGGAGGCCAAGTATGTGGCAGCTAGTGATGCTTTGAAAGAAGCAGTGTGGCTCCGCAAGTTCCTTGGGGATCTTGAGGTAGTTCCTGGTATGGATAAGGCAGTATCACTGTACTGTGATAACTGTGCGGCGGTAGCTAATGCTAAGGAACCAAGATTTCACAAGAAGTGTAAGCATATTGATTAGAAGTATCATGTGATAAAGGACTTCGTCGACCGCAGGCATGTCACGGTGTGCAAAATCGCATCAGAGGACAATTTAGCTGATCCATTAACGAAGACACTTACTGGGAGAGTCTTCGAGAGGCATGTGGAAGCTATGGGGATGCGAGATTTGTCATATTTACTCACTTAGTGCAAGTGAGAGATTGGTAGACATGTATGCCCTAAGAAGTAAAAATGAAATATATTTTTGGAGACATTTTTATCAATAAAGAATTCATTTATTATTAATATACCAAATCTTGTCCTCTTTACGTTCATATTTGTTGAATGTATGATAAGCAAACAATAGTCTGAGACTATCGGTCTAAACCTTTAAGAATTGGGCATATGATGCACAGATTATGCAGAAGACACGATTCTTAAGGTGACGGTATAAATCATCAGATCCGTAATCGAGGGAATAAAGTTGGGCGCTTTATTCATGTAAAGATTGTTATGTTGTCTATTTCTCTATTGGGAGATGGTTTGTCATGACCATCGGAGGAGGACTCTATGAATAGAAATATTGGCACGTTGTTATAGGTGGCGATGTGTTAGATCGGGACATAAAGAGAATTGATTTGGATTAATATTTCTGTCTTGACAAATCAATTCATTTTAGACAATTATTTGTATTGTATCTCAAGCCTAAGATGAATAGTGGGCCCATTGTCTTGACTTGTGTCTTTTGATGTACCAAAGGGTGACACCCACATTTTAATAGTGGTATGCATACCGATACGTTGGAGGTATGACTCTTGATAGCATAGACTTGTTATTCATAGATATGAAATCTATAGCTCCTCTTTAGGAGTAGTGATATCCTCTTATATGCGTTATCCTGTAATTAAAAAACTAGAGTATTTAACTATTTGGATACATAGGTGTAACCGAATGGTATACCATCTTTAGATGATAAGTTTTTCGATGATGAGGTAATGGAACGTAAGATAAAAATAAACAGAACGGTAAGAAAAAACTTGTCCTTAAGCCAATTATAAATAATCCTATGGGGATACGAAACACTATGATATGTTATGGAGACTTAGCTATACAGGCTTCGTAATTCTATAGAGTTCGAGAGTGCAGCTCCAAGCTTTTAGTAGAGTAGCATTATAGTTGATAATTATGAAATATATATATGAGATATTGGGTTTTATAATTATCAGGAGCTTGAACTATATTAGTCAATTTGGTCCCCTTTGCTAGCTCACAAAATCCTGTAACGATAAAGTGTGCTTTTTTAATAATTGGTGATTTATGTCAAATTTATTAGATTGGTTGAAATTTGAAAGAATCAAATAATTCCTGTCTATTTATCAGTTGACTTAATTTTGTGACAAAATTAATTCAAAATAACTAGTTGAATTATTAGGATCGGATAATTCTTGTCTGTTTATCAGTTGATTTAATTTTGGATAAATTAAATCAAGATAAACTTGTAGAATTATTAGGAATCTATTTATTTTCCTAGAGATTATCTAGATAAAGTTGTTTTAATTAGATAACTTATCCATTGTATTATTTGAATTAAAACTGAGGCTTTATCCTATAGAATCTCGAGTGAAAAATAAAAGATTCGCTGAGATTTTTTTTTGGTAGTTCGGAATGCCAATCCTTAAGTTTGGCCTGCTAATGGGGCAAGTTTGGCCTGCCGGTTAGGCAGATCGGCCTGCCTATGCGTGAATAAAAAATCATGCGTTTTCACGCAGATTTCATCCGATATTGATCCGAATTTGATTCTGATTCGAATTTTTGAGACCTTATTTGATAATGAATGACCTTAGACCCAACCTCTATAAATAGGGAGTGAGTCTCATAAGTTATTTAGATCAATTGAAAGATTAAGAGTGAAACTCTGCTGGTGAGATTTTAAAACTCCTTGAGAGCTCTTGTTCACAAATCATGAACACTAGCTTTGGGTTCTCTCAATTGGTTGGAAGGAGAGTCACCTTGAGGAAGAGCTGTACGTGTGAGCCCACACTCACTCTGATCGTGGATAGAGAATAGCAAAGAAGACTAGTTGGTTGAGGCTCTTCTGGAACGTTACTTCTCTTCACGTATTACGAGAGTTCTTCGGCATTAAAAGGTTTGTAAGATCTGGTTAATTTATGCATATAGCATGTCAAACTTGTGTTTTAAAAAATACTTTGATATAAAAATTTTAAAATTCCGCTGCATACTATTTTTCCAACACTTACCATGGTCAACGCTTGCTTGGATATTTATTCAGCTTCAGCTATTGCCAAAAGGGTTCTCAATGGTTTCAAAAGTTCCTCTTCCAATAGTGCGGAAGATCCAGCTTCTCATCCCAGACTCAATTTGATCTTTCAGCAGCAGGTATTCCAATTTATGCCTTACATTTTGGTCTCGTTGGTTTTAGTGCATGGATTTGCATATGATAAGTTAATTGTTTCCTCGAGGTAACAAACTCAAGTTGAGTACGATTTTGCAATATGAATACATGTAAAAAACAAGTAATGCATAGGATAATAAGATCATCTTGAATTAGTACCAAGGGCAATGCCAAATTTTAGCACGAGTAGGAGAACAACTCTCTAATATGGCACCAAGTGCGTATAGCATATGCCAAAGTTTGGTATCTGATGGCTAATGGTTGGTGTATTTAATTATCATTTAATCATTACCACATTGTCATTTTGGAATTATCTGAAAAACATTGCAACATTGGCTGATTGAAGGCAATCAGGTGATTCTTGATATTTACCAACTTGTCCTTTTAGGTTGCAGGGCCAATAGCTGTTCGACTAGATTCGAGGTTTTTGCTGGACTTGTCCTCTGGAAAGCGCGGGCCGCATATGGAGGATTTCATATGCAGCTTGACTCACTCCTTCAGACTTCTAGAATCAGGAAAAGCCGTTTTCTGGTACTCACCCAAAAGAAAAGAGGGCATGGTTGAGCTACGCTTGTTTGAGTTTTGACCTCCCACATTTTTACTCGTGAAACAGAAATTATTTTGTTGTATTTGTAGACTTTTTGAAGAGAAAATTGACTGTAGAGAGTTTTTGAAGTTTTCAGTCTGTTGGCGTTAGTTTTGCATTTTTGTAAATGAATTTTTGTTCCCGAGGAAAAGGCAATTCGTTTCGTCTGTCAAGAAGTAACGACATAACTCATGAGAGGAAGAACGGGTAACGATATTTTAACAGCTGTCGTTTGCCTAAACGACTTGTTGCTTTGTTAGCTAGATGGAAATCATCAAACGTGGATAGTTCATGGTAAAAACGACAAGATTATTCTTAACAATAAGATTCTGTTTCATCCTGTATTTCTAGAAAACAAAAAAAAAAAGTTTTTTTTTTCCTTTTTTTTCTGGGAACAGAAAACACAAAAAAGAAGTAATTTTACCCGCAGAATGAAGCCTTGAACCGTTTTGAAAACTCTTTAAAACAGTCTATGTGATTTTCTTGTCCTTTGTCAGTGTCACATCCCAAAGATACGTTTTAGTGTCAATGTGGAATAGCCAACTGCATCTCACTTCTTCATATTTTTTAGACAAGCCGTTGGTGTTTAACTACTCTTAAAACCTATCATTTTTTCTCTTTCGACAATTAGCTGAGGTGTAAGTTCAAGGTCTTACAAAATAACCAAAATGTGAATAGGGTTGCTTAAGACCTTATGGATGGCAATTCAAGTGCAATATTAATAACTCAACTTAGAGTCCGTTTGAGAACATAATTTAAACCAAAAAGGTTTTATTCAAACCAATTTTGTTATAGTGTTTGATTCCCACAAAAAATTTAAATTGATATTTTACTTTTAGTTTAAACTCTTGGTTCGAATTATATTCTTAAACAGGGTCTTAAATTGATCAACATAAATTTGATTTATATTAACTTAACCTATTCAATTTAAAAAGTACATAAATAATTTCATAAAAATAGTTATAAACAAATTAAATGAAGAACATAAAATTTGCGGCTTAAATTTTGTCAATCCTCAAAATTGGGACGGTGACGTGGTGATTTATTTAAAATAATTAATGAAGATTAAACTTAAACTCTTGTGATTTAGACTTTATTTCTTGAAACATTTTCATAAAAGTTAATTATTTCTTTCTTAGATTTTCAAAAGGCCGAATATGTTAAAAGAGATAAGATAAATTGAAATAAAACTAAAAAGAATTAGACAGGAATTTATGAAATAACATCGACAAAACTAAATTAAAATAAAACTCCGTCAAATACCATTCGAGTCCACCAGACCATACACTAATGCATATATAATTTAAACGAAAGAAAAATAATATCCAAAACCATAGTCCAACATAGAATAATCATAGTGCATGAGAATAATCAGATTAATACATGCCTTGGAAACAAACATACAACAGATATTTTAACTCATAGACTCCATGAGCAAATCCAGCAACTCTTACCCTGCAGTGCACTGTGAACCTCCTAGGTGGGATAAAATAAACATGTACAAAAAAATTGTGAGTGAAAGATTCAATAGAATTTAAAAATAGTATTTAACAACACAGTAGAGACACAAAATAATTTCAATTAGATGAAATTTTAAAAGACAGTACATAGTCTTATCTTATGAATAAAGTAGAACTCACCAAAGGCTTCATATGATTTATTGTTAAATCATAAATAATTACTTGTTTTTTGCAAGGCCTGAAAATCATCACCGAAGTGTTACGTATTGGGACCTGGCCCCTAGGTCGCCCTCTCTACAACGAAAACTTTGTATGGTACCATGCATTTAAAACACAACCAACCAATAAATCTCACACCGATTGGCATGTGAAAACTTTTCAAAAACATTATCTCACTTAGGAGTGCTTCTTCCGAGATATCGATTATTTTTCAAAATCATTTTCTCTTTTAGAAACATATTTTTAAAACGCTTTGATAATAACTCTAGTAACATGACCTTGAAACACTTAAGAATACATATTTAAGGCCAAAAATCTTAAATAATATATGGCTATGAAGGAAAGATATAAAATTCTACCTTGATCTCTAGTCATCGAAGCACCACTCCAGACTCCATTCCGAACCGACAACTTTGGATCCTCAAATGTAGCAATTGATCTTAAAATTAACTCAATCATAAATACTCGATCATTGATATTTAACTTATCTAATTAATACATGAGTATGTAACTCATGAATCATTGTGTGCCTCATTGGATTTTAACTAATAATTCATAATTCATTTGCCATGCATTTATAACACACCTTAAAAGAATATAAACAATTATTTCAGATTAAGAAAATAGGCAAAAAGTAATCTAAAACTCAAAAACAGGTATGGGAGGCCCGGGTGGCTGAGACAACCACCGTTTGGCACACTGGTCGATTGAGATACACATACGGCGGTCAACCGCCATTTGTGGAACTGAAAAATCACTTCTGCTCTGTTTTGAGCATCCAAAGTCAATCCAAGTTCCAATCATTTCAAACCAGTTTCAATGTATTTAAAATATGTTCTAAAGGCTCGGAGTCATCATGTGAACTCAATAAAACCTTTTCTTTAGCACATTAAACCATTTGAGTGTTAAAACTTGTGATTTGTTCAAAATATAAAAAACAAGGCTTTGAACAGATCTTAAATCGAATTGCATGCTTAATGGAGATTAAACCCGACTCCAAAATTATGCAAAAGCATTAATAAACTTTGCTAAACGCTTTTCCAACATTCTCAGATGTTTAGAACCACAATCAACCATTAGTTTTTCACATGCAAGTTCACTTTGAACACCAAAAACCTCCAACAGAAACTAACCAACAAGAAACAAATTCCAAACCCAAAAATATGAATTTAAAGCTATTAAGTAGAAGGTAAATATCAAAATGCAAGAAATTAATTGATTCATAAAATTTTTAATCTTAGTTTGCTGGAGATTAAGATCTGGAATTGATGGTTTTGCCTCTGGTTTGATGATGGCTGCTTTGTTTCCGTCTTTTGAAGCAGCAATCGAGAGAGAGAGAGAGAGAGCAATGTCTAGATTTTAATCAGAATTTCCAATGCTAGTTGTTTTCTGAAAGGGAGTTTCTAGGCCCAAGTTATCACGTGAAAGCTTCTAAGAGGGGAATAGGGGTTGCCTTGGAATTTTGGCACAAGTAAAATAAGAGGAAAGTAATGTACTTGAATTAAAATAGTAAAATATTGAAATAATGACCAAAAATTAATTTTAAAATAAACAATTATGCTAATAAAATAAAATAAAATAAAACAAGAAGGCAAAAACTTTTAAAAAATGATTAATTTATAATTAAATTTTTAATTAGACACACTAATCACCATTTTATACACTAGTTTTAATTAATTGAAGAGAAATTGAGTTGGATGGCTTTTTTTTATAACCTCTTTAAAATAAATTGCCATAACTTTTTAAAATTAAGCAAATTACAATTTATCAGTGATAAATTAAATTTAACTGATTAATTTCTTAAATTTATTAATGTTAAACTTGATAAATTTGAGTTTGTCAATGATAAATTAAATTAAACTCATAAACCCCTCAAGTTTATAAGTGTTAAACCGATAAACGAACACTAATAGACTCAAGTTTATCATTGATAAACGACAATAAGCCTAATTTTAAAAAATTATAGTCAATTATTTTAAAAATTCTTTTAAAAAGGCCATTTTGTTCTATATCCCTTAATTAAATTTGGGACATTGCAAATTCACATGACGTATAAAAAAAAAAAAATCAAATAAACCAACTTGTTCACACTAGTGACAGTTGTCTAAATGACGTTTTTGTTAAGCAACAGATATGTTAATCCGAAACAAAAAAGTATATAGCGTGATACAAACATGACCTAACTTAACAGTCCAGCACCCACGTGATGTTCCCATTCACTTAACATGCACCATTTTCCTTTTCAACCAATTTTATTCAAGAGAAATCAAAAGCCTCGAAAGGGAGTTCCTTACTACTCCAAAAATTTGAATCCTCTGGTACCACTAACATACCCTGTTCCCCAAAATTACCAAGTCCAGCCCAGCCACAGCAAATATGATTCTGATTACAATAGATTTTAAAAAACCATCTATGCAGCTAGTGCATTGAAATCGTTTGACTAACTCTTCCCATCTGATATTGTGCAATTCAAAGGAGAAAAGAATAGCATGCCAAGCCGATATTTTGCATTGCTGAAGAGCTGCTGAAGGCTCTATTCAACAACAGCCAACAGATTACTTTCTTCACAGAAGCAGTGCTTTGTGTCCGTTCCCAAATCCACCTCGTACATGCACAAAGTTTATTGTTAACACATCTTTTTAAGATAAACAAGCAATCTTTCCTGTGCCAACATCAAACAGCTTAAAGACGAAACACACGTAGTTCGAAAAACAGCTTATAAAGGACAGAACACAACCAAGGATACTTGCTCGTTTATCATGACCAAGTACCGATATAAAAAATGTACTAATCTATCAAGGTCTAGTAGCTCATGTTCACCGTTTTGAACTGCTTACCTCGTAAGCATTTACGTCTGAAAAAAGAACATGCAAAGGGGGGTAAGAAAAATTAGATGAGCAAATAACACTTCGAATTAAACAATTTTTGCTTCATTTGGCATGGATCGAATCCTGACCTTTGTCCCAGCCTTCACTCCCCCAACCTCAGGAACAACAGAGAGAATCTGAGCCAAACACAACCTTGTCATTACTATCCTATCCTCTGATCTATTCTAGAGACATGTTACTGTATATTCAAACAGCTATACATACATCCATACGTATATATACGTATTTAACTTAATCAATGGGCTCAACTTAGTATTTATTGGCACAGGTGCCGGTGAAGGATGACAGTCATGCCAATAAAAATACATACATACATATATGTTCACATGCATATGTATGTTAACATAGTGTTTTAGTATTAGACTAGGAGGATCAGGAATATGGGAAAAAAAGAGATTGAATATGGATTTGAAGCAGAAATAATGTAGTTATAATGTGTATGGTTTGGCTAGAATACATTTGTGTTACTCACAACAGTCAAATGAGAAAAATACGTGCATGTTTAACGCAGCTTAAATGGCTGCCATACCGGAAGCCAGTGCTTGCTAACATACCGGTAAGATTACAAATCCAATAAAAAAATAAAAAGATAAAAACAAGAAAAAAGAATATAAAAGGTCTTCAGAAAATAACACAAAAGGGTTGGCATTGTGCTTACTTCTCCCATTGAATACCGTTCGAATTTGACAGAAGATTTTGGCAACAAAACTCCACCTGCTGATTTCTGTGAAGCAAAAAATTTCAAGTAACCATGTTATACAAGCAAGGAGACATTTCAAAAATTTAGAGCTACACAAGAGTAATAAGAAAACAAGAAATCACAAACGACATTGCAAGCTCTGATTCATAAAGAACTGGAGATCTAGAAACTCAACTGACCTCTCCATGAGATGCCAATAGAATAATCTCATATTAGTACAAGAATAATCACTTTAACACAAACAAAACCACTAAAAGCTAAACCAACATTACGAATTCACAAATTAAATTTTGAACCCGTTTCAAAGGGCTTAAATAAGTTACTTCTAACTCATTCTATCCAAGTTACTTTTGGACATGTTTACGTGGACAAGCTAATTGGGCTTTTGGCTTTTATAAACACTTTTGGACCGAGCCACCTCTTTAGTGCTTATGAAAAAAGTGGTTATGAAAAGCTTCCTTATTTACCTTTCTGACCTTTTATATGTGAATAACAAATTAAAAATTTTATTTATATCTTCATAATACACTCTTTTTTATAACAAGAAGAGCTTTTGACTTATTTAACTAAACAAGTAAAAAAGCTCTTCTAAAATTAAAAAGCACTCTTCCATGCACTCTCCAAACATAACTAAAAAGTCTTAACTTTTGCTTTTCTTCTTCTACTCCTTAAAAGTAAAAGCACAAGCTATCCATTTCTACTTTGGGTGGCTTTCTGGAACCCAATAGCTACTTTCATGCTTTAAAATAGCATCAAATTTCCTTAAATGTATCAAATTAAAAAGAATTTCAAAAGGAATTAAAGGACAAAAATAACAAATGTGGGAATGCTAAGTTGATTACCACGAACCAAGTTGTTATGAAACGTACAGTACGCAAAAGTATTCCCGACTGGGTATGGTAAGAGGAAGAGAAAATAGGAAGGGAAAAAAAAAATAATTGGACCTTTTTAAAGATGAAATCCCACAGTCAATCCATTCCCTCCTCTCTCTCTTACCCTACGAAACAACCATGAATTTTCAGTTTTTCATTTTACCAAACAGGCTCCAAGTTTGACATTCTTAAGTTCAAAAACTGAATCTAAAATAGAAATGAACTTGAATTTACAATCCACATTCGTGAACGCAAAAATTAGTAAGTATAATAATAATAATAATAATAATAATAATAATGTGATAACTGATGATAGTCACCTCGGGCAGCTGCTCAAGACGAACAAGAACTCTATCAGCTTGAGGAACAACCTGGAACCCACACCAAAAAAAAAAAAAGTGAGAAAATTAAACGGAACCCAAATGATATTTCATAAAAAAAAAAAAAAACAAGAAAACACAAAAGTAAACTAAAGTAAAATACTAGCCCAAATATACTAACTTCTCGTGGAAAAAATTTATTAGAAGTGTATGAAGTAAACGCACCTTAGAGGGTTCCAATTGCTTGGAAACTGCACAAACTCTTAGACAGTTTCTTTGAGGACCTGTTGAATAAATAAAATAAATAAGAAAAAAAAAAGAAGAGAAATTGAAGAATAAATCGTTTGGGATTCTAGCTCATTACCTGGGATTAGTCTGCGGTTACAGAGAGAAGGAGAGTTGGGTTTGGTGAGAAAGGGTTTTGGTAGTGTAACGAAAGTGGAAGCCATGAATGATTTTGAAATGAAAAAGAAAGCTGAAAGCAAAAGAAAATGGAGCAAGAAAAAGCTTTTTGGGCTTAGTTTTGGAGGCTCATGAAAGAAGAGACGGGAAAAGAATATGAGACCTTATAAGCACGTGCGGGATAAGGAGGCACGTGCAACGGTGCGCGTTGTGTCCCAGATTTTTAGAGAGTTCCGATGATATCGTCGTTTTCATCTTGGTAGGCTCGAAGGCAAGGCTCAATATGAGAAATATATTTTTGTGGCATTATTTTTCAAATTTGATATTTTTGTAAGTGTTGAGGGTGAGCTCGGCGCCACCACCGAGGAGCCAAACTCTAGGTGATCAGCCACTTAACTAGGCAAGGTTCGTGGAGCTTATAACTGACCCTGATTAAGCTCGATGCATTGTCCGAGGTGCTCCTCAGGGCTTCTCCAGGCCGCACCTTCCTAGGGTGCCTCTTCAGACTCAACGTCAGCTCGAGTCGGACCATCGTCTCCCTTAAGTAGGTTGCTATTCGCTATCACTGGCCCACAAGTGGCAAATAACTCACAGTCAAATGCAAGCTCATCCCTCGACGGAGGGACGCGACACTTATCACTTGCCATCTGACACGCCATGATGTGACACTTGGGTTGTGGGTGAAATCCACCTAACACTTGGTCCAAGTGGTAACCTATAAATAGGACGCCTTTATTGCATTCAAGGGCAACCAAGCTCCTTCCCAACGAACTAGTTCCCGACCTCTGCCGAGCACCCCATGCCTTGAGCATTGGAGAGCCCTTATCTTGTTTACCAACTAACCCGCCTCCGAGGCGTTCCTCCTCTTATTGTAGGCGGACCAGTCCAGGCAGGGGCGAATGGGGAAGAGCTGAACACTGTGCGCAGCTGCACGTGGTGTTGGTACGATGCTGGAACATGGTAAGCATCAACATTTTGGCGCTAGAAGGAGGGCCCCTTGCACCTTTCAATTTAAATATCGAGCGTAGACATCCCTCAGTTTGCAATGGTGACTCGAGATAACGCCCGAGATGATGCTACCCGACAAGAGGGGTCAGGAGACCATCAAAACCGTCCCTAGAACACCGGTAGACCAAGGGGCCACCCACGAGCTACATCATCCCAGTCTGGTGGCCAAGGGAGTGCGGCGTGAGCCGAGCAAACGCTGGACCTGGTTGCACAGGACCCGATCCGGGAGCTCACTAACACAGTCCGGATACTTACTCAACAACTTGCCCAGCAGGCACAACACCAGGCTGGTCCCGGCCTCCTTCCTCCAGCCCCAGCTAACCAGGCTGGAGGTCGAGCAGGAGGGGAGATCGGCCCCACTAACGAAGCAGACTCCGGCCATACCAAGAGCTCTGCGTGAGCCATCTCTGCCAACAACAGACTTGTCTAGGAAGGTAGAATCGGCCAGTAAGCGGCACGGCCGCAGTCACCCCAAGGCTCTCGGGCCTCGGTTTTTAATAGGCTCAGGCGCCGAGGAATACCACGAGGCCAGGACCCCAAAGTTGGCGACCGAGCCAAGGGCGGAGCACCCTACCAGGTCGAACTGCCCGAGGACACAAATAGTCGCCAGCTCCGGGACCTCCAGCGCTAGATACATGAAATTTGCAACAACCGGTTCGGCCTGGATGATGCGGGAGCTTTGGATCCTCCATTCCCAGACACGATCATGCGAGCGCCTACGCCGCCCAAGTTCAAGGTCCTGCAAATTAAGGCTTATGACTGGACCACAGACGCCGACGAGCACATCGAGCTCTTCTAGGGACACATGCTTCTCTAGAATGCCAGTGATGCGGCTATGTGCAAAACCTTTTCGTTGACCCTCACAGGCCCGGCTCGGCAATGGTTTAGACGGCTTGAGCCAGGGTCCATCTCTTATTTTCGGTAGCTTACTGACGACTTCTCCGCTACATTTTCGACCACAAAAACCAGGAGGAAAGAGATTACCTACCTATATGCTGTCAAATAAGGGGACGGTAGCATACGAGACTACATTAACAGGTTTACCCGAGTAGCGCTTGAGGTGAAGCACGTCGAAGATGAGACCCTTAAGCACATTTTTGTAGGGTGCCTTCGAGACGAGAAGTTCACCTGGTCTCTAGCATTTCAGCAACCAAGCACATTTTCACAGATGCTAGGCTACGCTAAGAGGCACGCTAACGCCTCAGAGTATATGAAGAGCAGCAAAGAAGAGGCCGGCACCAGCGGCACAAAAAAGGGCAAGAAGCAAAAGGCTCCCAAGCAAGTAGTCACCGAGCAACCCAAGAAGTAGAAAAAAGAGAAACCTGAGAAGCCAAAAACCCCAACGAGGAAATTCCAGAGCTACACCCCGCTAGTGGCGACGATCGACGAGGTATACGCCCAGGTAAGCGGGAAGAACCTATTGGTCCCCCCACCTAAGCTTAAGGGTAGCAAGGTGAAGAGGGATCAGGCAAGATACTGCAAGTTCCACAAGGACATGGGACACACCACGCGAGATTGCATTCAACTCAAAGACCAGATCGAGAGGCTAGTCTAGGGAGGACATTTAAGGGAGTTCGTTGAGCGTGTCATAACGCTGGCCACCAACGCCGGTAAAAACAGATCACCAAGCCGAGACGCTCAGGACCGCCGACGTAATGATGGTGGGAACACTCTGGAACCCCTGAACATCGTGCACACAATCTTCGATGGGCCGGTCACCGGAGACACCTCAAGTAGTCGACGGATGTACATCCGATAAGCTCGGTTGGTGGAGTGCGGGGAATTTATCAACATGTCTGAGCATGTAAATAAAATTTGCTGTCAACAAGACACCCCTATCACCTTCACCGAGGAAGCGGCTAACAAACTGATTCACCTATACAACGATGCACTCGTTTGTGAGCTACATGTAGCCAATAACATAGTGCGGCGGGTGCTAGTCGACAATGGCAGCTCGGCCAACATCTTGTTCAAGTAGGCCTTTGACAAGATGAAGATTGGCAATATTGCAGTTACCCCGATCCAGACTCCTCTGTATGGCTTCACCGGCGAATGTGTCCGAGCAGTGGGAAAGGTCGCATTACCAGTGACCTTTGGAGAGGGAACTGCTCGGGTCACTTATGTAGTCGACTTCCTCGTCGTCGACAAACCCTCTCAGTACAACATCACCCTCAGCCGACCGACACTGAATGCACTGATGGCCATTGTGTCCACTTATCACTTGGCCATGAAATTCCCCACGGAGAATGGGGTCGGAGTTATTTGATCATCCTAGAAGGATTCTCGGGCTTGTTACGAGAATGCTGTCTGGGCAGCAAGCATGCAACTGAGCGTCTCAGCTATCTGTGCTATCGACGAGGCAGAGCTACCTATGGACAGTCCCAAATGTTGGCCGACCTTGACCCCCGACTCCCCGAGGAAGAGGTTAAAGCAACTCCTGTCGAGGACCTAGTGCCGTTCAGCCTGGACCCAAAACATCTTGAACACACGGTTTAACTCGGGTCACAGCTCCAAGTTGAGATCCGGGCCGACCTAGAGAGGCTACTTGCCGAGTACCAGGACGTGTTTGCGTGGTCGCATAAGGACATACCTGGCATAGACCCGAATGTGATTTGTCATCATCTCAACGTACAGCCTAATTATAAGCTGGTAATACAGAAGAGAAGAGCATTCAATCCGGAGAGGTACGTTGCGATAAACGAGGAAGTTCAAAAACTCCTAAAGGCTAGATTTATCCGAGAAGTGAAGTATCCGGAGTGGCTAACGAACTTCGTGCTCGTCAAAAAGGCCAGTGGGAAATGGCGGGTCTACATAGATTACATCGATTTGAACAAGGAGTGCCCGAAAGACTGCTTCCCATTGCCCCGGATAGACCAACTTGTAGATGCAACAGCTGGGCACGAGCTCCTGAGCTTTATGGATGCATACTCTAGATGCAATCAGATCCGGATGGTCAAGGAAGACCAGGTGAAGACAGCCTTCGTCACCGACTAGGGCCTCTATTGTTATGTAGTAATGCCCTTTGGATTAAAGAACACCGGGGCAACTTACCAGTAGCTTGTCAACAAGATGTTTGCCCGACTAATTGGCAAGACAATGGAGGTGTATGAGGACAACATGCTGGTCAAGTCTGTCCGAGCACCTGACCACATGACTGACCTTCGAGCAAGCTTTGACATACTCCGAGAGTATAGGATGAAACTCAACTTGACGAAGTGAGCCTTCGGGGTAAGCTCAGGCAAGTTCCTTGGATTTCTGGTTAACCGGCGCGGCATCGAAGTCAACGTTGCAAAGTCACAGGCAGTCATCGACATGCACTCACCTCAGACCGTGAAAGAAGCGCAGAAGCTGACCGACATGGTAGCGGCTCTGTCTAGGTTTGTCTCCCGAGCTACTGACAAGTGCCAACCTTTTTTCAAGACACTCAAGGGGAGGTTTGAGTGGAGCAAGAAATGCGATGAAGCGTTCCAGAACCTAAAAAGGTACCTGGCCATGCCCCCACTCCTATCCAAACCTTTGTCGAGGGAAATGCTGACCGCCTACCTAGCTGTTTCTGAGAGAGTCGTAAGCTCGGTTCTCATCCGAGAAGAAAATGGTGCTCAACTTCTAGTCTACTATACAAGCTACGCTTTCCAAGGCATCGAGGAGAGATACCCATCGCTGGAAAAATTGGCCTTCGCTTTAGTCACCTCTGCTCGAAAGTTGAGACCTTATTACCAAGGTCATACAATAAAAGTACCGACCAAGTTCCCGCTCCAACAAGTTTTACAGAGTTTAGAGATATCAGGTCGAATGGCCAAGTGGTCAGTTGAACTCGGTCAGTATGATGTACGTTTCGTGCTGAGAATTGCTATCAAAGCTCAGGCACTAGCATACTTCATCGTCGAATTTACGGACGCTGAGCAAGGTACACCTCTGGTTGAGAAATCTCCCGAAATGGAAAAATGACACTCCTAGCTGCAGCGACCCCCGCCCTGAACCAAAGCAAGAATGGAAACTCTTCGTAGACGAGTCATCTTGTGTAGACGGCTTAGGGGCCGGACTGCTGTTAATTAGCCCAGACGGACAAAAGACACCATACGCCCTCAGGTTTGACTTTGAAGCCTCAAACAATGAAGCAGAATATGAAGCACTCTTGGCCAGACTTCGGATTGCTAGAGGCCTCAGCGTTGAACGCCTCAATGTCCACAGTGACTCAATGCTGGTCATCCAGCAAGTGGCTGGAGTTTTCCAGGCTCAGACGGAGTCAATGGCCTCGTACTTGAAAGAAACTAAAGTGCTGCTCGGCCAATTTAAATCATGCGACTTCAAGCAAATCCTGAGGTCTACGAACTTCGAGGGCAACACCCTTGCCTGGTTGGCATCGGGATTAGGTGGAGATGACCTAACATCTATCCTAATTGAGAGGCTGACCGAGCCAATCATAGCTGGAGTAGTATCAAGTATAGCCAAGTAGAACGCAGTCGCTTGGATGGAACTAATCATCCGATACCTGACCATAGCCGAATTGCCCGACGATAGAGAAGAATCACGTCGGATCCACAATAACTCGGCCCAGTATTTGATGATCAACGAAAAGTTGTACCGACGCGGCTATACGACCCCATGCCTTAGGTGTGTAGGGCCAAACGAGGCCCAATACTTGATGAAGGAAATTCATGAAGGCATCTGCAGAAACCATTCCGGGGGGCGGTCTTTAGCCCAAAAATGCCTTCGACAGGGCTATTATTGGCCGACCATGCAGCAAGATTACAAAGAATACGCTCAGAAATACGTGAAGTGCCAACAGTTTGCAAAGTTGCCCACGCACCATGCCGAGCCCCTCACCTCGGTTACTTCAGCGTGGCCATTCACGAAATGGGCCATAGACCTGATTGGACCCCTTCTGTCGGCCAAGTCTCAATTCAAATATTGCATAGTGGCCATCGACTACCTAACCAAATAGGTCGAGGTGGAACCCTACACTAACATGACCAAAGCAAAATGCACCAACTTTGTCTGGAAGAACATCATTTGTCGGTTCGAGATTCTGCACACCATCGTTATCGACAATGCCAAGCAATTTTTAAAGCTGCAAGTTTCCTCTGCCTCTACGAGCAGCTCGGCATCAGGAAAGTTTTCTCTTCCCCGAGCTATCCACGGAGTAACGGGTAGGTCGAAGCAGTAAACAAAACCATTAAGGACAACCTGAAGAAGAAGCTCGAAGGCCTTAAGGGAGCATGGATCGACGAGCTCCCAAAAGTACTCTGGGCTTACCAAACAACTACTCAGACTGCTACAGGAGAAACACCGTTCTCACTCGTGTACAGCACCAAAGCCGTTATACTTACTGAAGTCGGTTTATCGAGCTATCTAATCGAGCACTTCGAGGAAACTCGAAATGCCAAAATCATGATGTCCGAGCTTGACCTGCTCGAGGAGAGAAGAAACTAGGCTGTTATCTGTAATGCAGCCCAGAATCAAGTCGTTGCTCGGTATTATAACAAGCGAGTCCGACCGAGAAGCTTTAAAGTCGGAGACTTAATGCTGAAGAAAGTCACGGTCCCCCAACCCGGGCTAGGAACCTTCGGACCAAAATGGGACGGACCTTACCGGGTAGTAGGTTTTGTTCGACCGGGAACGTATAGACTATTTGACATCGACGGCAACTTGCTCGGCCACCCTTGGAATGTCGAGCTCTTAAAAAGATTCTTTTGTTAAAACTAGCCGAAAACGCTTTCTGACCTCTATCTATGTTTCTTTGTAACTAGACCAATTGAATAGGACTAGATTGTAAATATCGCACATCAATGAAATCTAAAATTCCTACACTGTTCCATTGAGCAATACATGTTTAAGGAATCCTAAATCCCAAACAGGGCTACTTCAACCCCAGCTTGGTTATCCAGACACAAATCTCGAAGACTGATTGTCTTGACCGCCAGTTACACCAAGGAGCTGATTAAGTCAGCCAATCACGTCTGCCCCATGTAGGCAGCCCACAAGTCGTCCTAACAGGATAAAGTCTCGACCACTGTTAGACTTGTACAAGTTTCCAATAACTTAAACAAGTCTAGGGGGGCTACAATAGGGCAAGGGTCATCACATGCCATTGTGCTCCACCCAACTGAGAAACGGGTGACCTAACTCGATCGCCACAACATTCTCGGATTAACTCGGGTGATCGTCAGGATCACAAGTTGGCAGAACTTAGGTTGAAAACGAATCAGAGAATAAGTAACTAATCAACCCTAAGTCGAGGTACCTACACTCCCAAGGAACTCCCCACCTAATGAGTAACATTTTGCATATCTGAGAATAAGTTTACTTGGGATTAAATTTCAAAACTCGAGGATCATTATCATGGAAAAGAAAATGTTATTAATTCGAGGAAGTGGGGAGGTACAAATAACCGGCACCTCTTGAGCCCGGATACAGAAAACAAAACAAAAGCGAGAAGAATAAGCCTGGGCCCCGTCCCTGGCATCGTCCTCATTGCCACCATCTTCGTGTTCGTCGACAGCCTGAACCTCCTCGCCTCCACCGACACCCTACTCGTCCCCATTGTCCTCGTCGTCCACCTTAACGACCTCGGAGGCTTGTGGTGCTGCCACTTGCCTGGGCTTGGCTATTAATTCAGACTAGTTGAAACTTGCGGCCTCAGGGTACCGCGCGACCAGCACCTCCTTCAAGTCTGACATACCGAAGTAGTAGAGGTCGGTGTATGCTGAGGATTCTTTGAATTCCTCCATGGCTTGGGTAAGCCGGCTCGGGAGCTTTTCTGCGTGGCAGAGGTTCTCCTCTAGGAGTCGACGCTTGACCAGCTCAGCGACTTCGAGCTCCTCCTTTGCCTCCTCTGCCTCCTTCTTTGCTTTCTTTGCCTCATCCTCGGCTCGGGACAGTGAAGCCTTGATTTGATCTAACTCGGTGTCCTTTTCATCGAGCTTTCCTCGGCTTCCCGAAGCTTGAGGGTGCCCCATTTAAGTCTTTCCTTCACATGGTGGACCTCTTTCTGTCCCATGGAATAGGCCAAGTGGGCGTAGGCACTTGTCTGGGGAAATGAGATCGGTCAGTGAACAATCAACAGCGGTTGATCGAAAAAGTTTGTAAGAGGAGATGCTTACTAGGGCGGCTGATCGAAAGACTACCTCAGACACACCTTAGAAGCCCTCACTTTGAAGGTTCCTTAGGAAGTCGTCTTGGGGGACGGCGTCCCCGAGGTGTTCGAGGATATGCTTCCTGTATTCGGCTTGCCTTGTGGGGGCGTTAGGCCAGGCCCTGCCTGTCTTAGGGGTGGCACTTGAAGAGGCCCCGACCCTTGTCGGCTCAGGCTATTGTTCTTGGATTGCTATGGGTAGCTGCTCAGGACACCCTTGGTGCTCTGCTCGTGTGGTCCGCTTACGCTTTTTCCTGACCTCGACGCGCTTGCCTTTCTTGCGGAGGTGCTCCATCATGGCAAGCGTCTCCTGCGCGGCCACCAACTTTGGCCTAGAGGACATCTCTGCCAAAACAAAAATCAAGTCAAAATAAGTTTGAAATGTGCCAAAAAACAAGAATAAAACTCGGGAACAACCTCCGTTCTGGAGCGGGTGCGACAGATACAGGAGCCTTATCACGTCCTCGAGATCCTCATCTTCTACCGGTGGCCCCGCATTGAAGGAGCCACCCGAGGAGCTCTCTGAATTGGAGATGGTGGCTCCCTCATTGGCCGACTGGATCAGATTGTGCTCGGCCCCAGGATGTCGATGTCGCCCGGCCTAGCGACAGTGACCTGCTCGACAGACCGAGCAAGCTGAGGGGGATTTATTTCGTTGGTTGCCCCAAACCAACCATAAAGCGACAAGGTCTCGTTGCTGAGCATGAAGGTCTGCTGCCTTTTTGCCTCCAGCTTCTCAAAGAGATCCTCGACTGTCCTGATTATTTCATGCAGGGCCTATGGCCGCTTGCTCCAGACATGCCCCTGTTCGAACCTCCTCAATACATGCTGATTCTTTGGAATGGACTCACCGGCTAGGGCTAGATAATTCCCCTTGACGTAGAACCACTCATATTTCCAGAGCTTGTCTGAGTCAGGGTTGCCCAGAATGAAGTCCTTCCTAAAGCCCATTAAATAGTACCATCTGGACTGTCGGGGAAGCTTCTTCATCTTGAACACCTGCTTAAATGCCTCCCATAGCATCTCGGTTGCCTGGTAATACCTCCATAGTATGTACATCCTGATCAACAGCCTGTAGCTGTTTGGGTTTAGTTGGGCCGGGCACACATTGAGGTCGTTGAGTGCCCGGTGGAGAAAGGGGTGGAATGGCAGACATAGCTCGGCGTGAAAGAACTCCGCGTACAATGTTATGCACCCCTCTGGCAGGGTCAAGGGGGAGTCTCCTTCCTTGGGTGCAATCATGATGACATCGTCGGGAATGCTGAACTCGACGCGAAGGTCCACTAACCGAGACTCTGTCATCGCGCTGAAGTAGTCTACCGCTGAGGTCTGTCCTGGCCGGCTGATTCTATAGGCGATCATGCCACGGACACGTGCTACCCTGACGCCCTTATCCACTAGGGGGCTCCCAGCCGGTTTTGCCTCTTCGGCCTGCCGCTCTTCGTCGGAAATCTCGACAGTAACTCTGCCTACAACTGGAATGCCACATAATTTCACATATGCACAATTATGGTGGGGGGGGCAGGGGGGGGGGGTTTGGGTGGGGGGGGCCGCAGGGGGAGTTGGGTGGGGCAGGGGGAGCTACGGGGGGTGGGGGGGGGGGGCGGCGAGGGGGAGGAGGAGGGGGAGAGAGAGAGAGAGGAAGGGGGAAGAGGAGAGAGAGAGAGGGGGGAACTTACCGGAGTGGGGCGGCACCATACCGTGGGAGATGGTGGCGGAGATGTGGCGGTGGAGGTAGTGGGTGTGGGTGTTTTTATAGAGAGAGAGTGAGGAAATGGGTTTCTAGAGAGAGAGAGAAAGAGGAATTTGAGATAGGAGAGTGAGGAATGGGCACGAATATAATAGGTGTGGGTGGCGCAGATTTCAAAAATTTGGACTGAAATAGCATCTAACCTACCACGACGGTTTCTGAAGAAACCGTCGTGGTAGACTTTATTTACCACGACGGTTTTTCAAGAAAACCATCGTGGTAGACCCAACACGACGGTTTTTCAAGAAACCGTCGTGGTAGGTATATTACAACGGTTTCTTCCAGAAATTGTCGTGGTAGACAGTCTTCTACGACGGTTTCCTACAGAAACCGTTGTGAAAAAAATGTCTATCCACACATTTTATTTTTACTGCCTAGGGTGGCCAACCCGTGTGTTAAGCATCCAATGGCCCAGAATGCAGTATACTTTAATTATCTCCATTTTCACCAAAAATTTAACTATAGATCAATAATATACAAAAATTGCCATAACATTGAAAAATGCAGTAAATTGTTCAAAAATGTTAGACATAAATTGACATATATACAAATTATTGATGCTTATCTGTTAACCTTTTTTTTCATTGGTTCGTCAATACGTATCCATTCCACAGCTTCACGAAGCAAGTGCGAAACATCATCTTCAAAATTATCTATCTCATCAACCAGTGGCAATCCCTTTGTGAATGAAGGGATCTCTGCGCAATCTTCATCAACTTCTTTACCATCGGTAACTATTCTTGGCTTTGTCGGGACGACTAGAGACAACTCTATTTCTTGGGGATTAGTAGTGTAAAAAACTTGGATTGCTTATGATGCCATAATGAATGGATCATTCCTGTATCCCAATCTTCTAAAGTCAACCACCGTGATGCCGTCATCGTCGTTCTTAACATAGTTATTGTCAACCTACTTGCACTTAAAAAGTGCTATGCGTAATCCCCCATAATCAAGTTCCCAAATATCTTCAATGAAACCAAAGTAGTTCATGGTCCCATATACCGGATTCTTGTCCTTGGCGAAGGCAATATGCATAGCCTTTGCATTGAGAGTCACACCACTATTTTGCACCGGATGCTTCTCATCCCTTTCGCGAGTGTAGAAAGTGTAACCATTTATGGAATATGACGTGTACCTTGTAACTACCGACGACGGACCTCTAGCTAGGTTCTTCAACTCCTGTGACATGCCTCCATCTTGTGATGTGGACCACTTGCCATAGATGTATGCTCTAATCCACAACCGAAAGGTCTAGTTGTGTTCATCTTGCAGCCACTTCTCATTTTTTGCTCTTTTTGGGAATTTTTTTTTAATTTGTTC